>UCOK01001868.1:0-24761 GCA_900474325.1 Synergus umbraculus | reverse complement strand
GGTTAGAGAATCTGACATCTAGTTTTAGAGTTTCTCTTAAAAGCGATCGAAAATACGCGTTAACGTTAGATACTCAGGGTGCGAGACCCGGTATCTGTTGCAAACAGCGCTTAATGAAGGGTGATTAAGAAAGTCTTTGATTTCTGCGTATCTGAGGTTCGAATTCGAAGACTGAACAATTTTGCCTGAGCTCAATTGTCTAATACTCTCGGTCTCGAAGTCAGACCGTAAACTAAACTCTTTGGCGAGGAATCGGCCGTATTTATAATAGCTGGCTGGGTAATCGGTGGTGGGGACGCGCGACGTGATTGGCTGTCGCCGAGCGGCTCGAACCAACCAGAGTCGCGCTCCCCCCGATAGCCGAACTCCCAGCGGTAAGAAAGCCACGTAGGCTCCCTCCGAGAAGAGAAAAACCGTTAATATCCAGTATTAACCGGCTTTATCTAGTAAAACCGGTTAAACTGGGAACAACTGACCGGGTGCTTCTAAGAAGAGGCCGTTATTTTGGCTTTGTTCAGTCTTGTGTTTCTTTTATGCTTTATTTATAGAATACAATAGAGCACTCTAAATGAGTGATATTAAAAAGGTTTGGCTTGAGGGAAAATAAGTATTGTGGCGTGCGACAATTTTATTCTAATTACCCCTCGCTTACCATATAAAAAATCTAAAATTCTAATCTAAAATAACGTAATTTCCTAATTCTTTAAAATTATATAAATGCTTTTATCGATCTTGTAAATTATTTGAAATATTAAGGGGGTCGTCTCATGTGACAAGCGTTTTTTTAACACTTTTTTATGCTTTTTTTGTGAAAAATAATACAGGCCAAATTGTCTAGTTTTTTGGGGGTATATTTACGAATTATTCAACAGTCATTATAACTTTTTTTACGTTAAAATGTACAGTCAAATCGACTGTAGACATCTGAATTGACATCCGTGTCAAAAAAAAGTTGGTGGCTGGTCAACACGATTTCAGCTGTCCTATTAATCTGAAATTAAAAAATCACCGACCGTTTTAATTGGTAGATCTGTGGCTATCGTGTGAACCAGAATTGTGTCAAAATTTTAAATATTTTTTTTTGTGTGCTGTCAAATATAAAAACACGATTTTTATAATATTTTTTTCTGTTATTTTTTTAATAAAAAAAAAATAAATATAGATATTACAATAATTCTGGTTCACACGAAAACTATAGATGTCCTGAGTATACCATAAAAATTTGAGCCCAATCGGTCAATTATTATTGATTTATCTTTTTTTCTACTTATTTTATCTCTTTTCCATATATTTTTCATACAAATGAATTACTTTGTCCCAAGAACGAACGGGCGACCAATTATCTACAATATTTGATTTTATTGATATCGGTCATTTTCTGTTAAATTATTTGTTTTCTTTTATGTTAATTTGTCTTGATTATGGTTCCATGTACACCATCTTCAGAGACTATTAATTTTTTTTTTTTAATTAAAAAAGTGAACGTCACAAGCCCATGAGCATCCGGAACAGCCAACTGTATCAATGCACTCTATCAGACGAAAAATTTTTGATTTTTGATTCTGGCAAGTCTGAAGATGAGAGTGTGCTATTTTTCGCCACTGAACGTAATTAACGTAATTAACTGAACTTTTTACGATTTTGGGAACTCATGAGAGGCGGAGGAATGTTTGTGATCAGGAAATCGTACCAATTCCTTTTGTGTACGCTCTGCTTTCTTCGAAAGAAGCAGAACAGTATACAGACGTCCTGCGAGAAGTTCAAAAATCAGCGGATGAATACTGTATTGAAAATTGCGCTTATCATCATTACCTGCTGCTTCTTCTATTTAAAAAAATCACTGTACCGCCAAATTCAGGAAGAGGGGCGCAAACACAATACAACGATGCCGAAGATAAAACAATTCGTGTACAGACCCACATGATAGCAACGTTGGCATTTATTCCGCTGGATGAAGATCCTCGAGTTTTCCGCTTACTTGAAGTTGACGAAGAGTTGCAGCCAATTCTTAAGTACTTTGGAGAAACATACGTTCTTGGTCAACCCACAAGAGGTAGAAGAAGGGCTGTCGCTCCGCTGTATCCCTCGGCGATGTGGAATCAGTACTATGCCACACTGATTGGAGAATATAAGACCAATAACACAGGACCACAAAATGAACAAAAAAAATTTCCCCAGCCAAATTCATACCCTATACGTTTTTCAGCACGCTGATTCCAAATTCGGGGTCTGTGTAACCCCAGCACGTCGGGATCAAGGTCATGTGAAGGCATATGACTTCTAAAATGATTGTCTATATGAGTCGAAAGCAAATTGGGTTTACCTGTCATTTATTTCACCTCCAGATGACCTTCAAGAATGATGTAAAAAGATTCAAAAATATGTATTTGAACGTAATATTGTTAATTAAATAATTTAATCTTCGATAAATAAATATCTATACATCATTTAAGCTTATTTAACTTGAAGTACTCGAAACTACATTTAATTATTTACAATTTCCAACTGATAAATAAATGAACTATAACTTCTGAAAATAATTTTTTCACAGTGCTCAGGAAAGGAGTAAGAGAGTGACACTAAAACTGAATACTATTGCCAAATATAATCAGTTTCAGGTGAATACCACTATCATGTATTACCAGTATCAAGTCATAATTTCAAACTTTTATATTTTCAGTTTATTTAAGAATTTATACAGTGTGTCCCCGATCTAATTGTCTGAATGTATATAGCTAAAAAAATAATAAATAGTAAAAATAATAAAACCGAAATTTCTTTTGGCAAAACTGTCTTGAAGTTTTAGCTTTTAAGCTATAAAATTATTAAGCTGGACCAATAAGGGGTGCTGCATAGAGTCGTGAGTGCATAAACGGGAGGCCAACGCTGAATTAATGACTGCCGCCACTTTAGTGAGTATGCCCTGATTGGTTCAACTTAATAATTGTATAGTTCAAAAACATAGTCAAACGAAATTTCGGTTTACAATTTTTTTTACACAGCTACATAAGTTCGAACAGTTAGACCTGTGACACTCTGTAAAATTAAATATTTTCATTACACATGCATGCAAAACCCACGTTTTTCCACCGTTTATAGACATGTAAATTGCCGATTTCACTGATTTCACACTGTTCTTAAAAGCAATGAGCAAAATCCCCAATATCGATGAGCAAAGCACTGCGCGCTGTCATCGGTTAGGAAAGTGGTCTCCACACTTACCAAAAAATGTTGCAGACCGGTTGCGATGCCATCTAGCGTCGTAAACGGTTACTATGTGAACAATGTTTTGGTTGAAGTTGGGTTCGGTTGGGTTGATGTCTGTAAACGGTGGAAAAACGAGGGTTTTGCATGAATTTATAAAAAAAATAGTGTTCGATACGAGAGGATAAACGGGCGATTTGGTAACTGCTCATGTGAAAGGGCTGCGAGAACCCGAGGCTCGGCTTCGTTTCCCTACGCCTCGCCTTGGGTTCACGCAGCGGCTTCACACTCGCAGTTACCAAAACGCCCGTTTGTCCTCTTGTATCGAAATATACTAATTTCTTATATTCGTTGAGTAAAATAGAGAGATTGAATTCATTTTGATACTAGAACTTGAGCTCATCAACCTTAAGGAAGATATACCTAATCGGTTTCACAAAATATTTTTTTTTATTTGTGCATCTTTCGAATTTAAAGGATCTTAGAAATGGGCCTCTAAAAGGCTTTGGCGGAATTCTTTGTAGATCGCGAGTTATAGTTCGTTAAGCATGACAGCGCACGGTTGGTCTGCGCGTCATTATGAAATTTTAAACGCGTTTTCCCAAAGCCTGCATTTTTCAAAGGGGTGTAGTAAATGATCAAGAGAGAATAATTCAACATATGGCGATTAATTTCTTTTTAATTTCCAGAAAAAAACTTGGCGAGGTCCCAATAGTTCACTGTTGACAAATATCGTTTTGTATATTTTTGACAGTTTCAAATAGGGCAGAAAACATGGTAAAACATAAATTTTCTAGAAAAATGTTCGCCATTTTACGAAAAATTAAAATTTCGATAAAGTGAATAATCAGGTCCTCGCAGAATTACTTTTCTGATAATTAGAATGGACTCAGTCCTGCATAACGTTTTACCCTGAACTTTTGTCAGGGGTGCTGTCAATGCTCTCTCCAGGCAGTGGCCCTAACTGGAGCCCCGTACTCTACTGCGCATGCGTTGCACTCGGAACCTGATTAGTTGCTATTCGCGCGTAATTTGAAATACATAATATTCTTTAGCATTTCAAACTGCGCGCGAATAGCAACAAATCAGGTACCGAGTACCTACAAGGTGTAACTCTCCCTTACATAGAATTGGAAACTAAGGAAATTTCACAATCGCATGTTCTCTTGACTTGGAATTTTTTGGCTCATTCTTTCCTGGCAAGCAGATCAGCTATGTCGTAACTATAATCAGCTTCATCCTGGTTAGTTATCTTTTTTTTATGAATGAGTTTGCTGTTCTTCGCATCCTGTTTATTATCATCTATTAAAGCACTTAACGCAGCATCTTCTTCGTCATCATCGTCAAGATCTAAATCATAAATTTGTTCGTCATTTACAGGAACTTGATCTTCATGTAAATGTTCTTTATCGTTCTCAAGTTTTTCTTCATCACCTTCTTCGTCATCTTCGTCGTGATCACCATCATCAGCATCAATAGAGTCATCATCGTCGTCATCAACAATATCATCTTCCTCTTCCTCGTCTTTTTTATCGTCCTCATCGTGAGTCTCCAGAAGATAGTCACTCTCTTTTTCATCTTCATCAATATCGTCTACACCAAGAATATCATCCACGTCATCGTCGTCATCATCTATATTTAGATCTGATGATGTGGGATTTGGTTTACTAGGCTTCTTTGCAGGTTTCTTAGAATCATTCTTAATGGCATTAATAGTGTTGGAAGTAATACTTGCCTTTAAATTATTATTTTGAAATACTTTTTTATTAACATATGTTTTATTTGGCTTCGGCTTATGACTTATATTTTTGAAAGTTTCATATTTTATTGTATCTTCAATTACTTGCTCATTTCTGTAAGTTGTTGAATCGTGCACTTGATCATCGGAATAGTAACTTTCAATAGAACTTTCAGAGACGTGAGGAGTTTGTACATTATTAGTCTCTAAATTATCATCATCAGTTAAAGTTAAAACTTCATTTTCAGTGCTATTTTCAACTATTGGTTGTTTTGTGGTTGCAGAATTTTGAGTATTACCTATTGGATTAGCACTTGTAGTTAAAAGTGGGATTGTAAATGCTGGTATAGTTGACGTTGGAATGCTCGTCTTTTTTTTCTTTGTAGAGGATTCCTCATCGCCTGTAAAAATATCAAGGAGAGCACTGAAACCTAATATATCATCATCATCATCATCATCATCATCATCATCATTATCATCATCATCATCATCATCATCTGTAGTTGACGTAATTGGCGATGCGTTTGCTTCTGGATTGAGTGCAACTTCATCACCCTCATCATCATCTTCATCATCATCATCTGGTCCTAAGCCAAAAATATCGTCCTCATCATCTTCCTCTGCAGCAACAGCTTCCACTACTGGTAACGGTTCAGCTGGTCGAAGTTTCAAACCATCAGGGCCAAATCTGAAAAATTAAACGAAATTAGTTTTGATTTGTAAAGAAAATATTTTTATATTGCCAAGAATGAGTTTAAGAAAGCATCAAGCGATCGATCAAAATAATTGGAAGATAATAGGGGAGAGTGTTCCCATATCAACCAGTCGTACCATACCGACCCTCCATGTTCCTCAGAAATGGTGTCGGCTGAATCGCAACTCGCAAGTAAGGTTAATGGACCGATGTCATAACACAAACAATCTGAATGTAGACCCGTCCACAATCCTCATGTTTTTCTAAGGTTTTTCCGGGATAATGTGTTTTGATACATTATTTTGTTCATTGGTTTGCAGAAAAATCTAAATATAAGTTAATATTATTGTTTATGGCCTTGCCTTTAACGCACGATATTGAAAGAAGATCGCCTCCTTTGCCTTAAGTGAAAGGCGAGCCATTATTTTGAAAAAGATCAGGGTGGTCCGAAACCGACCGCCAAGTGTTGGTACTAAACCGACCCCCATTTTTTTCACCGTAACTCTTTATAACTTGTTTTTAAGGGACGAAAAGTGATAAAAATGACTTCTGACGGTAATCGCACATTTTCTTTTTAGCAATAGGACAAAAATTAAAAATTCAAAAAATTTCAAAATTCAAAGTTCAAATTATTCCTTCTGAAAACTTACCGTGTGAAAACTATTTCGACATATCACAAGACAGAAAACAATTCAGAAGACAGCGATTAAAATTTGTATTCATTACTTTATTAATTTATTTTTATTTTCCAAAAAAGCCTATAAAATTTATCTAAATAAACTCACACATTATTTTAGTTCATCCTATACTGTAGGATTTTAATTACAAATGAAAATGACAATTCAAAACTTTACTTTTTCTTGCGATTCGCTGCAAAAAAATAAGAGGTCCGTTCCGGACCATGGGGAGTCGGTTTCGGATCCGCAAACCTCACTAACTGGCGTAAAACATAGAAAAAGATCATTTTTATGACACAGAGTACCTCTACAGAGTACAACTTTGAACTTAGAAAAAACATGATTTTTGGCACCTTTGTGGCATTTACCATTTTGGCGATCTGTATGGGACCACTCTCTCCTATAGCCCTTCTCTCAGTAGAACAAAATTTTATCAGATGCTACGTCTCTTTTATCATGAAGGATTCATTACGATACGCTACTAATTTTTAGGATATCATTTATACTTTTTCTTCAATCTCAAAAGCCGTCATGTTTATTCTTTCATGTACAGTTACAACATAAAGTAGTTATTTTTACAATTTTGGAAATTTACAGAAAGGGATAGGGATAAAGATATGGGGATTGAAAAAGATTATAGTAAGTTGTGGTTGAACAGGAGCTTGAAAGTGATACGAAAAAATTGAGATTGAAATGAGAAAGAAAGGGATAGTCGGGAATGTGTGAGAGACAAAAAGGGATCGAGAAGAAGAGATGTAAAAGAATGTGGGTTGAGATGGAGAAAATATGGATGAAAATAGGCGAAACATAAAGGGATAGAGAAGAGTACATTCAAAGGACGCAATTCTGGTGTATTTTATGTACAGTGTTCGTAAATAAATTTATTGTAACTTTAATATAACGGAAGTTACACTCTCACAGCATTTAACTGCTTTTTGTGGAACTTTATTATAGATTTCATTTTTTATTAAAAACATATTTTGTATACATTCTATCAGCACTTTTCTCTATTTTCTTTCATTTTTTTACTTGTTTTAAAATGAAAAATCTCTTTAAGACGTTATAGCGTATAATTAAATAATTTTATCTCGGTATATAAGGACATAATGAGAAAGGGGCGTTTTGATTTGAGAGAATAGGAGTTTATTCACGATCTCAGCGAAAACAAAAAGACTTTAATACTGGGAATTTCATTTAAGGAAGAAAACGACACGATTTCAATAAATCCGACAACATAATAAAAGATGAAGGTATAAAGTAATCACTAAGAGATCAAAGCTGTCCTCGGCACATAAAGTTTTTGATCCCATGGCGAAATCAATTGAATTATTTAAACGAAATTGAAATTCCGAGGAAGTTTGGGTTCGAAGTTTTTTCTCTATACACTTTCTGTGACGCTAGTAAGCTAGCATATGCTGCGGTAACATTTTTGCGGGTAGAAAACGAAGACGGAGTCAAATTGAAGTTACTAGCAGCGTCCATATCAGTCCAATTAATATCCAAAAGACGTCTCATAATTGAAAGACATGTTTAGGATATCAATTGGACTGACATCGACGTCCTAAGGATGTCTTTAGGACGTTCTCAGGAATCTCAGGATGATAATGTCTTTTTTCACACCTCGGATTAGGTCGGATTCCATCGGATTGACATCCTCGTTTTCATTTCGGATTAAATTGGTTAAAAATCCTTAGATCGACTTCGGATTGATTCGATTAGGAATCTTTTGTCCTATTTCGCATTAGATCGGAATGAAACTGTGTGACGGTACAAGAATGCACCGATGCATAGGCAAACCAAACTACGCTTACCGCCTATCGCTCGTCCGGGGAAGTGGGAATGACCTGCTGCGACAGCTCGCAAGTGACCTGACCTGGAGATGGGTTATAAGGCGAGACATCGTCCACGGCCAGCATCCTGGAACGAATCGCAAGGCTCACGCAGCACATGTTGCCGCACCTCAGCGATCTATTTTCACTGGCCGACGCGAGCCCACTATAGAGGACCAGCTACGCTCCAACCCCCCCGGATCGGCGAGGTACCACAAATCTGTCCATGAGACTACCGGGTGTTCGCTGCTCCAGGCAGTTTGTATCTCCAACTCGTAATAAAGGGGTGGTTCCTCATATGCTCTCTCAAGTTAGATAACGTATTTCGACCTTGAGCGATTGTATTCTCGTTCCGCGTATATTTGATTGAGCATATTGAGTAGTATTAGTGATCAACGATCACCAAATGTGTTCCTTTAGTGATCTTTAACTGCCCACTGTACGAACGGCGTTTTCTCTTGCTGTCTACACGGCGATGATGAACACATTCTAGTTTATATCGAGTCACTAGTATGATCGTGAATTTAAGTTTATATTGAGTCCTCCATCGTCGTGGGACATCAAGTTGCGGAAGGTTTTAATAAATTGATATAATCCAAACGAGTGTACTTCTTGATCCCCTCAGGTTTAGACCTTTAAATTATGCTTACTGATCACGATCTATGAGAGGATTATGATCACCTTTTTGCTCACCGTTCCAAATCAACGGAATATTAAGTCTAGAATCATTACAACTGTTTGGTATCGATACAAATGTGATACCTACTAACCTGAAACAACTAACACGTAAACTGGCTTCTAGGTCTGTAGCGGATTGTAATTCCAACCCAAGACAAGCTTTGAAATGTCGATCAGCTTCTCTTTTAATTGAATATATTCTTCCACAAAATTTAGAAAATCCACCTGGCAGAGAAACACAAACAGGCTTCGGATTTTTTCCTAAAATCAAAAAGGATAATATTAAAATCCATTAGTTCAAACATAGTTTTATGAAGAAGTACAATTATTTCAATTGCAGGTTATTCGGACAAACATTAGCTTTCTATTTAACATGTAAACAATTCTGGAACGGCGAGCGGGCGTGAAAAAAATTTCATCATCGTCCGTGAAGAACCGAGGGTGTATTTTTGTATTTTGTGTTATTAAATTCTACTTAAGTTTCAAACAATAAGTGTACTTATATAAAAAATAAAATTTTGCATCTCTACACTGAAAATAATTTGGAAGAGATACTTTTAGTGCTCCTGCGTCACCACAATAAAGGGCGATTGCAGCGCCGTTATAGGTTAGCAGCTGTACTTTTTTGTGCAGTAACTTCTCTCCACTACTGTTCCACAATGGGAACGCGGTGTGCCCAAACGTAAGTCGCGCATCTCTTTTTGCATTTAACGCAACATCTCTACCACCTGGGACAGCATCTGCACCAAATTTTTTTCAGTTTAGACTTTAGCCGGCTTCTTTTAGCTTCAGCCAACAGCCAGCCTTGTACAGTTACGGTCAATGTCCACATTTCGGTCAATGTCGACAGTGCCGATTATAGCACAGACTGCTTGCATCATATGCAACCTACCTGCTGATGATGCACACATTTGTGTTGATTGTGCATGTACAGTACATCCACAATAAATTGCTACATATGGTAGCAAAATCAAATGCAATCGGTGCCTACGATAGAGAGGTATTACCCGAACTCGCGAGAATTCAAAGGAAAACTTAGAAAAACAAGCTAAAAGGATGCTTTTGACTTCGGGGAAAAAGTATAAGGCAGCTTCAGTAGGTGACGCGGTACTTGTGCCGGTGCCAAAAAAAGATCACGCTCGTACGGATTTCCCTAATATAATAGGTATGATTGTAGATTTCCAAGAAAAAGATTTTTATAAAATTGGAACGAAGGTTGGTTTGCTACCTCAAAAATTTTCGAGGAACCAATTTGAAATATGTGACACATATATGTAATTTGTAAAAAAGATTTGAATACAAAAGTAGAAATAACAGTCAGAGAAGCTGCAGCAAAACTATTGGTTGTAGGAGGACAAGGTATGATGAAGTGCAATTGTCGAACGAAATGCACTACAAAACCATGTTTTCGTAATGCTAATAATAGAAAATGCACTTCAAGATGCCATTCTTGCTCATCGAAATGTAATGGGCACTGTCGGCATTGGCCGGAAACTGTCGACAATAGCCGGAGAATATCAGAAAAGAATAGAATGAAGATGTATTGAATTAGTCCACTCGATAATTACAAAAGCAAAAAAAAAGGTCTTGTTACAGAAAGGTGACACATATAGCCTTGTTTTACGCCACGCTGAGTCCGAATATGATGTCATTTACCCCCACCGCGTCATAATTTAGATCAACTGAAGGTCAAATCGCCAAAAAAAATTTTTATTAGGAATTACCACTATTCCTAACGTTTTTGGGGTTCCTGAATCCGAATTTGAGGTCCACTTGACACTATCGAATCACTATCAAGGTCAATTCAAGATCAAACTGGTAAATATTGCAAAAAATGGATTTTTGACTGCAGATTCAGAGAGGACGGAAATTTTACGTCTAGATAAAAAATAAAACAATTTTTTTCAGTTTTCAATTAAAATTTTTTTTTCCAATTTTCTAATTTTTTTTCTTTTTTTTCACATCTGCCATCATATTTACATCCTATCTTTCTTGATAGCGACGATCCATTTCCTTAATATCTTGATAAAATCGCTCACCTTCTTCTTCGCTATAGTCTCCGAGATTTTCTGGAAACTAGTCAAGAGATGTTACTTTAAGTTCATTAAGTAGCATAAATTTTTTAAACTTTGCAACAAATCTTCAACTAAAGACTCGTAATCATCACTCTTCTGACTTCCCAAGAAATTGTTATACGCGCCATTCGCAAAATAAACCAAAAATGAAATATTTTCTATTTCTAGAAAATACTTTCATTTATACGACACTTCATTGGAATTTCCTCAAAACCAAGATTCTGGAAGACGAGTACTGACCTTCAAGCAACAGATCAATATAAAAAAAGGGGTCTTCACACCCAAACATATGGGTGCCAGAGCTAGAACCAAGACCTCGGCACGCTTGCAGGATTAGCTAGCCAAAAACTTTCCTATCATAAAAAATCTTCTGGAATCTCTTAGAAGATATGAAGGAAAATATCCTGCAAGCAGCAGAGCAACAAAAAAGGGTCTTCTCACCCGAACACATGGGAACCAGAGACATCGGTACGTTTGCAGAATCAGCTAGCCTAAAATTTTCCTATCATAAAAAACTAGAATTTGTAGAATTCCTACAAAAGGACACGTTTTCCGAGTTTTGAGTCAGTCGCGAATCTGGGCTCGCGAGTCGCAAGTCCGTCGCAAGAATGCTGCATGTTCGACTAGAAAACTCTACGCGAAAGTGCCCACCTCGCCGCGAACTGTACGGAATAAGTAAAATAAGAATACTCTCCTGTTTCTTATTCCTACTTATATCCTGCAAAACCTTCTACGGGAACTCCCTCCCGTGCAGTCATCTCTAGGATTTATTTGCGTGACAATTTTTTCGTCTAAATAAAGTGCGCATTTGAGGACCATCAAACATACCTTCTTTTAAATCAGAATCACTGATTTCTGGAAATTTCTTTGCCAAATATTGAAAACAGTTGTCATCTTTGTCCAAGGCTTTAACAAACTGTTTGATCAGACCAAGTTTGATATGAAGAGGCGGAAGCAAAATCTTTGAAGGATTTAATAAGGATTCACGTATTATATTTTTGGATCCGGGATGAAAATCTTCTCGCTTAGGCCAATCTTTTTGTAAGTAGTGTTTCTTTCTATCTCTGCTATCCCAAAGACACAGAAAACAGGGACTTTTTGTAAAACCCGATTGAAGTCCCAAAATCAGAGTGGAAATTTTAAGTTCCCCACAAACTTTCCATTGGTTTTCTGTGTACTTAATTTTGACCAAAACTATTTTTTAATTTGCATATATTTCTTTCAACTTTGATGAATGGCCTATTGGAATAGGTACTTACATGTTGCCATTGTGAAGTAGAACCGCTTTTAGGCTCCGTTTTGAGGAATCGAGAATGTAACGGTATGGGTATACCGTCCCCACAAGTAAATTTAAGAGTAGGCAAATCTCAGGTATATTAATTCGAGTCATGCACCCGTCACCAATCTACTCGGGAGGTGCCGTGTGCAAAGATATCACCCGACGGGGAAAGAGGGGGTTCGCCCAATTAGTGATTATTCTTCGAAGATATAAAAGGCCAGTTTTTACCACAGATTTCATTCCGTCTCGGGATCGCCGAGGCACTCGCTGCACTTGGTGCGGCGTCTCAGCGATCTAGGTTGAGTAAATGGCGAACCTTGTACGCTCTCGGTTACGCGAATCTAGATTATTTTCGGGTCTTAACTTGCACCGAACATTAAAATGTAAACTAAGTCTCTGTGTACGCTGCTCCAAGCTGCTGAGACATCGTTACGTCGGCATCGTTACGCGTCGACTATAGCTAGATTACGCTTCTCATCGAGTTAAATTGCGTACTGCGAACTATTTATTATGTCCATATTATTTAAACTTAGCACGATGTTGCGAATTATGATTCATACTCCGATACGAATGAATCCGAAATATTAGTAACGCAATCCGATTTATTAATCTCATTTCACGTTTATAAATTATTTCGTTCACTCGACTTGCGATGAAAATTAACTTAGTTTATATTGAGTCTTTCTACATAATCCTTAGTTTACATCGAGTCATTCCGCGGCCGAGTGACGATGTAATTAAACTCAGTATTTTGACTTTTCTCTTAGTGAATAAATTGTTATTTCTTTATTAATCATGTTACGTTTTTCCTTGCCTCTCTCGAGAACTCACGACTTCTGATTATTTTAAGGGTAAGCAGCCTATAAGAGGGCTTAAGACTTAGCAACAACCTTATTTCAATTATTAATATTCATTCATATTGTAATTAACATTAGTGAGCACTCAGTTCTACCTGCATATAGTTTTATTTTATTCATTAATCCCCTCACGTCTACGCAGTATGTCCAAGAATTTTCTTCATCCTTGGTAAAAAAGTGCAGAAAGTCTTTTTCTCTATTTCGATAAACATAAGCTTTAGTTCGCTTAAACAAGTTTTTCTTTTTTAATGCTGCAGCAAGATTCTCAGCTCCATCTTTCGGTAATGACAAATCTCTTATAAGATCATCTAGTTCCTCTTGATCAAAAGTTTGTGGAGTCTTAGGATTCAGTAAAGACTTACTAGTCCCTGCAGGTATATATTCATCTTCGTTCGTATCACTTTCACTATCTCTTTCATTGTCTGAGCTGTCCCTGTCATTTTCATCAGCTGTGTTTTCAGTAACATCCATAGGCTCAGTAATGTTTTCAGTGATATCCATAGTCTCTTGAGCTGCAGTTTCAATTTTAATCGCTGATGTTGTTGGTTTCTTTACGAAACCTACATTGGCAGAAAATATCTCCGATCTATTTGATAATAATTTGAACGTAAAATTTCCCGCTCTTTCTGAATCTGCCATAAAAAATCCATTTTTTGCAAACTTTACCGGTTTGACCTTGAATTGACCTTGATAGTGATTCGTAGGATCAAGTGGACCTCAAATTCGGATTCAGAGACCCAAAAAACGTATCATTATCGTCGCACTTAACCATATTTTTTAAGATTTTCAATACCGTGTATACTTTATATATAACAACATTTTCGCGGTCTTTTGTTATTGCTGGATTTTCACGCTGGCCGTTTCGTGTGAGGGCACATGTCGAAATGACAAAATTTCCAAGGTATGAGTCCGAAAATTAGCAATTGAAAGGGAGATATTATATAAATATCCATTGAAAGAAAAGGATGTCTTTTGGTCAACCAAGGTATCATGAGGTGGAAATACTTTGTCCTCAAATCGGGTTGAATATAGGAGGTTTAACGTCCCTCGCTAGATTTAACCCGACTATTCCAGTCCTTTCAGACGTCCTTTTCTTCGTCTACCGTTGTTTGAGTATTTAGTCGTGTACTGAGCTAGTTTGATAAGTGATTATTTCAGAGTTGAGAAATCACGAAAAAGAGGACAATAGTTAATAATACATTCAACTCTCGCAAGTTGGACAATTTTCAGGCTTGGCTGATTTTGCGTCCCCCCGAGTGTCCCTTGAGAGCCTAAATCGAAGTGCTGGCGTTTGAAGTAGCCTCGAAGTCAGTGCCGTACAGCGTTGCCTATCGAATTTGCGTGAGTTGAGTATAATTCGTGAATCTAAAAAAGCAGAAAGTTAGTGTTTCTAGTACCCGAATTACCGGGGGTAGTAAGAATCGTTGGAAAGACCACTAAATTGATAACTATACATATAAACATTTTTCGACCTGGAATATTTTCTTTAGTAATCTAACGAATAATACATAGAGTTAGAACCGCCGGACTGACACCAAAAAACCACCCACCGTGGAAAGTGATTATGAATTTTAGAAGCCAAAAAACGCACAATGTAAAAGAAAAAAACATTTTCCATCAAGAGATGGAAAATGTTGTTTCTTGAAAGACCTACAAGATTGAACAGTCGAAAACCCGATTAATGACGAGAGGATCTGAAAGTCTCCGAATTTCGTCTAATTAGTCCGATAGTCCGTTCCCGCCCAATATCTGACACAGATACTCCCGATGCACAGCCCAAGTTCCAGTGTACCATGGCACGCGCAAAGGGACTAAGACCTCAGGGAGGGCGCCGACGCACTACACCTTTCGCAAAAGTGTTCCTGAGACCGAGAATGGCCAGATCGAGTTGGAAAAGACACATTTGCTAACCTGATTACATCCAGGAGGACGTCATAGGTAGGGACGAGGTTTTTGTTGCGTCGATGTCACCGACGCTGTCATCCAATTTACGCACATATTGTGTCATCTTTGTTCACGTATTGTTAAAAAATTTAAAAAAAAAAGTAAAAAACAGAAAACTAGAATTGCTTCTTTAAAATGTCAAGCGGAAGTGTCCTAATAAGAATGTTTTCCTTAAGGTCGATAGAACATTAAGATTTAAGTAAATAATTTTCTCTTCTCTTTTATTTTACACACGCTGGTCCAAAGACTATATCCCGGCGAATATATTTCAAAAGTAAATTTTATTCCAACGAATCTAAGCCCAATCAATGTGGTCCTAAATTTTTCTTTCCGAATGAAGTCGAGTAAATTCTAGTAAATTTTTATGTTTTGTAATTATGTTATAATTATAGTCTATAATAATTTAATTATTAAAAATCAATTGAACTTACCACTGACAATAGTACTCGTTAAGATATTTTCTCCAAAACTTAATTGAACTGCCAGATTATCACCCTGCATATATTGCAAAGAGGCGCAACCTAGAAAGTATAAACTTCTTATTGAATTGTTGTACGCGCTTCAACGCTAATATTACGACGAAATTAATGTTTCAATATTAATTAATCCTGTCAATAAAAATCGAATGTTCGCTTGTTTTGTTGTTATATCCTAAAAATAATTTTATTTTCAAGATAACACCTGAAAACAGGTAACCATACTAATAAACTATCTAAACAAGTGATCATTAATCATATAGTCAGGCGCAAACATAACGATTCTTGACTAATGGTAACGAACATTATAACAACTACAGTCGGTAAAGTAGTGTACATTAAAAAGAGTGTCTGACTATATGCTATTCATTGAATGTGTGACGTAATAACCACCTTCTTTATTTAATAAATTTTATTTATTGCCTTTTTTATAAATTCGGTTTCTCAGTGAATATTCCCTTTCCCCGCCCTCTCCACGGTACTGTGCTAGCTTAGGATAATATAACATAAATTCACTTTAAATTTGGAAAATACTTTTGCTTGTTTTGTAGCAAAACAAGCTGGCGCTCAAATGGCTTAGTTTAATTAAAATCATTATTAAAAAATAATAAAATCATATTTCTCATTTCACCATTATAACCGTTAATTCATCTCTGCGTTATACTGTGTAGTGAATAAAGTTCCTTCGACTAAACGTTAGTACGGTCGTCGTATAAGTCGTTTATTTTCTATTCACGGGGAGTTCTCTTGGGCGAAGTAATAAAATACTTCTCAGAGACGGTAGTCATGTTTGAGTTAAATAAAAGAACTTACGAGTGAATTCGATCTCTGCTTTAGGTTCGTGTATCGCTCGTTTAGTAAGTGAAATAACAGCCCTTACTCTAGCAACTCAACTCTGCGTGAGGATCTTGCTGTTGTCCTCCGATTAATAGAGACGCAAGCGACAACCCTTATTTCTTCTCTTGCCTTCTCAGCCGAGAAGTAACGTAAGTTTGTATGAATCAAATCTATGTACCCAATTTGAATCTTTTACTTTATAATAAATCATTTTTTGTCAGAATATCTATGTTTTATTTGAGTAACACAATCCCCATAGGATTGTTAGTGACAACGTACCCACAATAAAAGTAAAGTCAGGCCTTATCATCCAGACATAATCAGCAAACTCATCCTCCCTTAGCCTATTTTAATATAGCATCTACCTTTCGCTCGGGTCGTAACATTGTCAAATTAGTATTAAGACGCGGAGCTAATAGAAAACTTGTGCTTAGGAAAATTTAAAAGTGAGTAGAAAAAAAAACGAATAATCGCGGAAAAAGTGAAAAATTGCGCAAAGAAATAAGAAAAAGCGAAAACCAGAACGAAAAGCGAGAGAATTAGTGCGAACAATTGGAAAAGTGAGGACAGTTCAAAAGTGAAAGTGCAATGACTTATTAGAAAGGAATTCGATTGCCAGGCGCGTTTCGCAGGGTCAAGTGGGTGAGTTACCACTAAGTCTGCGTAATATCTCTAAAAATAAAAATCCATCGACAATTTGGATAGAATTTTCGATTTGTCGAGCATAAATTTAGTGACAGTGCGAAAATTAGAAAACTTTTTCTACCAGCTGGTAAATAAAATCGAACAACAAATATTAAGAGTGTGAGTAAAATACAGGGAGTCAATACGCGACAAATGTTCGGGGGAATAATGCTAAGGTCGAGTAAGGGGAAAAACAAAATGGCGAAAATTGAACTGAACCGTGCGGAATAAATAACAGGCAGGAAGATCGAAGAGTTGGAGGGGGTAATCGGGGGTGAAGTAACATCATTAAATATAGGAATAGTCAAGTTGGAACACAAAAATCCAGAACGCGTTGTAAGGGGTTCTCTCGTGGAAGCGAATCAGGAGTAGGAAATCGCTCCACGATTCATGATGAAGCACGAAACGACGAACCCTCGACTGAGATTACGCAGGACCATCGGGAATAACTGAACGTACTCAAACAGGAACAATACCCGAAACTTAGAGACAGCCCGATATAAACTCAGACGAATTAAAAGTAAACAAAAGCGCGAATTTAGGTTCCTTCCGAAATAAAGACGGCAAATGCATGGAAAAAATGCAATCAAAGCCGCTTCGATTCATTAGATTTAAAAGAAAACCATTCACGGATAAATGTTCAGAGACATTTAACAAAGTTTAGATACGAGCTATAGCGAACCGTATAGTTAAAGATCAGCCACAAATCTATAGAGATCGCGCAGGTCATATATACAAGAACATCGGCACGAAAGTCGTCAACCCTTTTAGATTAAGGGGAAAGGAGACAAAAACCGGAACTACCTCTACATCGAAATACCATTCTAGCGAGTTACTTTCCAAAAAGGATGGTACAGACACCGTTTCAAATTATGTCCAATTGGCCTTATAAATTTGCAAATAATAAAATAGATAGCTCCGCCCAATTTCTCGAAGATATTAGTAGATTCAAATTAAGATGTATAGAATAGTTAATCGTCATTTTTTTGAAAATATGAACGCATTGTTAAGAGATCAAGCGAAAAATTGGTTTTGGCTTAACAAAAGGTCATGGCGCGTGTTAAACGACTTTATGACAAGTTTCAGGAACGCGTATATAGATAAGAAGTTCTTAGAGGAAATTCACTAAAGAATCAAATTATGCAGTCAAAGAGAAAATTAAGACATGATATCTTATTTAACAGAAATTAGGAACTTGTTTAGCAAACTATATCCGCGGGAAAGTAACCAGAACACGAGACAAGGACTTTCAAAACGACAAAGAGCAGGCGCTTAAAGATATGCATTTAAAGAAATGCCCTTAAAGATACGCTGGTAGAATTCTACAAAAATAAAAAATAACAATCATAGAAAGTGAGCTTCTGGGTAAACGATTGAAGAATTTCATCATAATCGATGGTACCCATTAAATTCGTGCTGTTATTCCTACTAAATAAATATTTTTTCTATATAATATGTTTGAATTTTTTCTCGAAAACTATTTTTGGTCCCATCCTAAAATTATCAGGACCTAGAAAGCTCTTTTTCACTTTCGTTTAGTAAAAAAAATTATGTGCTGTTTTTTAAGAGATAATTAAAAATTTTTCATATTTTTTCGATTTTCTTTTTTTTTTGTAATAATATTTCAATACTAAATATGATCATTTATAAATGAGTTACCTGGTCCTTTTAGTTGAACTAATGGAATATGAAAATCTCTGCAACAGTTACATATAACTTCATTGCAAACACAGTATTTGTTAACATTGTCAGTGGCCTGCTTAAGTGATGATAGTGTTACGCCTAAATTGCCTTGCTTTAAGTTTTTCGATGCCCTGAATAGACTTTGATTGGCAATCTCAAGCCGATCTGTAAAAAAATATTTATTAAATTAAAACACATAATAGAAAATGGAATTTTTTTTCATCAGAAAATTATCGAAAAGTCAGAGAATTCCTACTGAATAAGATACAATTTAAATGACTTTCAAGAATGATAAATACCTATTTTGAAGAGTAAGCTTTGCATAATTGTTTCGTTTAAATAAGAATCAGTATAATCAAACCAAAACTGATTAATATATTTTTTTTAAAAAGTAAGTTAAAGAAGTAATTTTATGTTTTCAATTATAATAATGCTAAACATTTTGGAATATATTTTAAATAATAAATTATAGTGAAAACTTTTACCAATTACTCTGGCGTATGCAGCAAACGCAATTAATAGGAAAATGAGGAGTAGCTCGAAAATTGTTGATGGTCTCATTCTCGTTGAAAGTATTCAGTTTCCTGCCTAAGTAATAAGAAAATGTAATTAGTATTAATTAAGAAGAAGCTATACATATAAGAAGTCGTTCTTAGATAAGAACAGGCGAATTAAAAAAAATAGATAAAAGTAGCTAGTGTCTAAAAAAGGGTTTCGAAAGTATTTGGATTTAATTTTATCCTAAATAAATAAATAACGGGCCTTAATAATAGTCAGTAATATTAAAAGAAACTCCAGAGAAATTATACGATCTGAACAGATAATCTTTAATTGCTAATTACTGGCTATTTATACTCTTAAAAAATTTTGTATACTATAATAAATGTCTAATACAATATTCTAATGAATTATCTGGATATGGTATATTTTATATCACGTACATTTATCGATTTTACCTTACGAGATATTACGAGATATGTTTCGTCTATAGAAACTAAAATGAGAATTTAAATTCGCACGCCATATGAATTGACCAATAAGGTTAGTGCACTATGCATGAAGTTAGCTAAGAAAATAATGAGGAACGTAATAGGAAGTTATCTGAATTAATTTCATTAATTTCACAAGTTTCGTGTATTTTTTTAATTCTTGTAACATTCATTTTTCCACGATAACTTCTTTAAAAGTAGGGTGACTTTGAGCACTCATATTTTTAATATAAAAATATTTCGAAAATTTTGAAAACATAGGCAAATAGATTATTATTTTTTTATGAATCCAAGCATACCAAATAAGTCATATTTTACAATATACTTTTCAAGAAAAAACGGTAAAGCGACATGCTTACAAAATATCCCTGTACATAGCCCTCTTAAGTTTTGGAATAATCAAAATTCAATGCTTATGTAAAGGAAAGAAAGATTCCTTGTATCGAGACAAATCGATTTAAAAATTTTCATTTTTCACCAAACGACCTGGAACATAAATGTAGGTGACCCAAAATATTTAAGCGATTTTGTACAATATAAAGATTAAAAATTCTCCGCGTCGCCCGCGATTATCGATATTCAACGCGTCACCAATTATTATGTTATTGGTCTGTATGTGACTAATAATAGCTACACTGAGAGAAGTTTCGTGTAACTGCTGCACAAAACGTCAAGTCGCTGTCATACCTCAATTTAATATAGCCGCTCTCTTGTTTTGAGACGGCAGCTACTCCAGAGCCGAGTAACTGCAGCACCAAAACAAAAATTTTATCAGGCTTGGTGCTGTAGTTGCCCGGCTTTGGAGTAGCTGTCGTCTCAAAACAAGAGAGCGGCTATATTAAATTGAGGTATGCCAGCGAATTGACGTTTTGCGCAGTAGTTACACGAAACTTCTCTCAGTGTATTCACTTGACAATTGTAGAAAGTAGGTAAATCCCGATGAGCGTGAAGTTGGCATCACGAGCCGAAGGCGAGTGATGCCATCATACGAATTGGGAATTGTCTGTTCCTCATATGTCAAGTACAATACTTTTCACAGCGTGTCTTAGGCAAGTTCGATTTTCCGAATGTGCTCCGATATTTGACAGGTCAGTCTTACTACCTGTTACCGCACTGAGAGGGATTTGACAGGGCCACTGCGCACCGAATGTAGCTAACGTGCCGATAGAGATGCAAAATTCTCGGTCATATAAAATTTGGTAATATTCTCAAGAATATTACCGAAAATATTTCCCTTTCGGTGAATAAATTTGAACTTTCGATTTTCAAATTTTCAAATATACATTGCAATTTAAAACAGTTAAGGGTGATGCGGGAGGGTCGCGAAATATGTAGATGTTACTCTAATCCGCAAGTCAAATTTTTGTCGACTTTTTGAGAGGGAAAAAAGGGCATTTGCAAAGTTTTTTCGAGTTCTAAAGTGAAATTCATTAAGGGACTTGGTCCGTAATTTTTTTAATTACAAGAAAATATTGATGCAAATTGGATAATCATACCTTGTATACACTCCGACGCCGACCTTCCTGTCAATGTTTTTGTGATAACACTATAGGAATTTCAGGTTAGAAAATTTCATTATAGGAAATGGTGATGGAAATTAAATAGTTAGGAATTTCACTATATGAATTTTAGGGACCAAGTCCCCTAAGTTCAACCCTAATTTCAAAAAAAATTTTCGAGTTCTTCCAAATGTTTGTTTAATAGGAAATTTTTGAGGCACAGTCACAATTTTTTGCCTGAAAATACCTTGAATTACGTGAAAAAATATGTGAAAGTTTGAGCTCATAGTTAAAAAATTCAAAATATTCAGCGTACTATTCCGAAATAATTCAGTTATACTTCAAAATACACTGAAACCTGGATTTGAGTCCACTAGATTTCTGTCCTTCCGAGAAAGTTGGGTTGGTCTCAAATATAGATGAGGGGAGGTGAGGAGTCGAGAAGAGAAGAGCCACGAAATCGACAGTAAGCTCTAGTTCACAAAGGAAACACTGGTACAGTATAACCTCCATAGTAGGAACCTCCATAAGAGAGCCAATGATAATGCACAGTTTCGCCCACAATCGATAAGAAATGCTACACTTGAAATCGATTTTCCACAAGAAAATATATTATTTTAAGGGTTACTGTAGTATTTCAATTGATTCGAACTATTATCCATCCGTTACAACCCTTGAAACCACCTAAAATACTAGAAGTGAATGTGATGATTTATGACTTTACAATTTTTCACGCGCTGAATTTTTCTTACCGAAGTTTTTTGTGGGCTGAAAATTTTTTGTAGTCATCTTACGTATATTAATATCCAAAAAATATATTTTAGATAGGTGTGCCGGTCATGTAGAAGTTGAAAAAAATTCCCAAAGTTTTGATGATAGAGTATTGAAATTTATCTAAAGTTTACTTTTGTGCCCGTAACTTTTTTACCGTTCGGTTTTCGAAAAAAATAAAAAGGGTATAAAATATTCTACTTGGTCTACTCTATAAAATGGCACCAAACCGAAACATGTGCCTATAATAGATCCACAGTATGGGACTTTTGAAAAATAGTATCGGAAAAGAAACTCAAGGGAGAAACTCACTTTTTCAGCTGGCACAGTTCTTTATCGATAGCTAGGTGGAATTTCATGTTGGAAAACTGTTCTTTTACACTTGCATAATATGCTGGTAAATCGGTAAGTGCGTAAACGAAGTCCAAATGAGTTTTCAAGACGATAATTCTGAGAAGTCAAAATTTGAAAAAAACGAAATTTACACAGACACTATTTTTTCTCTTATTGTGTATAAAATTTAACTTTTTCGCATCAAAACAAAAGAAGGTAATATAATTTAACATGTTAACCTCTACCCTGAGGATATTTGTTGTTGCAATTCAATCTGAAATCGGAGCAGGTAAGTTTGATTTTACTAAATTATAGCAAACATTCTAAAGTATTTCAACTATATACAATATGCATTTTGTATATCTATTCATATTTATTATTATTAGCAGCAGCTAATACCTTCTATGTACAACTATGGAGCTTGATCGACAAAGGAAACTTGAGGCAAAGCGTTTCAAAATGCAAGAAGAACGAAAAAAGGAAAAGGAAAAACGACAAAATGAAATTCGACGGCTTAATAAGAAAAATGAAATTGCAAGGAATGCCCGCATTACAACAACTGAATACAAACAGATATTAAAAGATAAAGAACAGGACGCTATACAGAATAACTCACTTATTCCTGATGTAAATAATTTCAGTGAGACAGGTATGACTGATAGCTCTCATATTATTGATATTCACACGAATATTGATGAAAATTATGAAATTATACAAAACTCTACTATTAATAACAGTAGAGTGAATGATAATAGTTTTGAGAATTTAAACAATTTTGCAGACAACATTCACTCAATTAGTAATGATAGTGCAGTAAACAACTCATCTGAGTTGAAGAAATTATCCTTCACTTTAAAATGCACGAAAAATAGAGAAACAAATTTACGTAAAGAAATAATAAAGTTAAAATTAATTATTGAAGATAAAAACAGAAAAATTAAATATTGGCAAAATAAATACTATCGGTTGAGGAATAAAATAGATAAAACAGAAGGTGATGGCATAATGAGTAATGTCAAAAAAATCGAAAGTAAAGGGAAAAAAGCTGTTAGGCAACGACTAGTGTATTGCGAAGTTTTACTAAGACAATTAATGCAGCGACGTAATGAATTGAAAGGTCAGAGAAACAAATCAACTTTTGGAAAAATAGTATCAGGAAAAATCATTAAAAAATATAAACTTATCAAAGAAAACTCTGGTTTAAATAGCGTGTACTTGCAACGGAAGCATTTAAATAACAATAACCCAGATTCCATTCGATCAAAAAAGGAGCTTGAAAATCGTATGAATTTAGCAAAAAAACAAGTAAAAGAGTTCTTAGAGAGAGATGACAATAGTATGATGGCCCCTGGTTCTAAAAATGTTAAAACTCTGAATGGTGTTACTATGAGAAAAAGATTTTTGTCAGATACAATATCGTGTAAAGAGCACGCTAATTTTGATTTTCTCGTTAAAAAACTTGCTAGGCTAAAATATTTACCTTCTAGTAGCACTAAAAATGTGATGGAAAAATTTAAATGTGACATCAAAAATAAAAGTTGCATGTATAATGAGTGTACTAAGTGCCAAAAGGATTTCATCATTCCTGACAATAATAATGATCAGACATTTTATTATCAATGGGTCACGTCAAAAGAAAGTAGAAAAGGAAAAGGAGAAAAAACATTCAACGTAACAATTACTTCGAAAAAAAAAGTAGAATGTACAATAACAGAAATGATCCGTAAATTCAATTTGACTGTACCTGGCCTTTTAAAGCATTCGTATGATACTTATCATCAATATAAGTCAATGCAAGACATCGAATCTAACTTAAAATTGAATCAAGTCAAGATAATTATCAATTTTTCTCAGAATTACATTGGTAAATATGCCTCCGAAATTCAAAGTGTACATTTTGGAGCCTCCAAATCACAGACAACTTTGCATTCAGGCGTTTTCTGCTATAGAGATAATAGCGATAATAAAGTAAAGTACATATCGTTTTGCACTGTGTCAGCGTGTTTAAGACACGACGCTCCCGCAATTTGGGCTCACATGCAACCTATATTTTCGCTGATTAAGAAACTTGTTCCACAAGTTAATACTCTTCATTTTCAAAGTGATGGACCTTCTACCCAGTACAAAAATAAAACAAATTTTGAACTTTTTCAGCAACATTGTACGAAATTAGGACTCAAAAGTGCTTCTTGGAACTTCACTACGCCCGGACATGGAAAAAGCAAAGCTGATGGTGCAGGAGGTACCACTAAAACATTATGCGATCGAGCTGTGCATTCTGGTCGAGATGTCATTTCTGTCGATGATATAATTGAGGTCGTAGGTAAATCATCAAAAATGCACGTTTTCCATGTAACTGAATCAGATATTCAACAAATTGACAAGATAGTACGACCTTCTATTAAATCAGCGCCTAAGTCTCAACAAATTTTTCAACTACTATGGACCAAAGAAAAATCTGATTTGTTATTTCTCAATTCACTTTCTTGCACTGATCCATCATGCATCATTAAT
>UCOK01001858.1:0-18140 GCA_900474325.1 Synergus umbraculus | reverse complement strand
ATTACTGCAATAATTTAAACTTGTCAAAATAATCCAATGAATCTTTAAAATCAGAGATTATCTTTCTTATTACAATTCAAATCATTTCCGCCAAACGAGTGAGGTCAGCACAGTACAGGAAATAGCCTCAAGCCCTCAGTGACAGCTGTTATTTTCATGCGTCGTGCTGTCAAAATATCCACCATTATTGGCGGATTAATTGGGCTCTATCGCCTAATATATTATTTTTCTCGAAAAACTGGTGAGTCACTACCTCCTTTTCAATCTTTCTGCTCTAAGTGTGCTTCATAAAGTCCATCAACTTGCCCTATTTTTCCTTCAAAAACCCTAGCCAAATTCCTGCTGAAAAGTTGACAGAATTAGACAGACGCGTAACAAAGATCTCAAGCCTGTGGGTGTCGGGAGCCACCTTACACATTAAAAATAAATAAAAAAAACGAAAAAAAAACGGAATCCAACCCCTAAAAATATGCGTTTAGTGTGGAATTGTATTATCCGTGTAATAATTTGGACATCCACGCATATTACCAGTGGGTGTCTTCGACCTACTGTCTGGATGTGCTGACACCCAGAACCCCGTACTTGTTGCGACCCTGGAGATTAAGTTTTTCTACAGTGAAGAATTTCAAATTCCATCAGCCTTAAGGGGGTAGTTTGGTAACTCAATTTCAAAAACTCGAATTTTTTTATTACATATTTCGAAAGTATAATATATTGAGAGTATATTGTAAAAATTTTAGACTGATCGGTTAAATAGAATATTTTTAATTAGCATAATTAAATGGGCCGCCCGCAAAAGCGTGGTTTTGAGAAAAACGCAGGAGGCTCAGTTCATGTGAGCGCTGGAGTTTTCGAGCGTACTATGTATGCTCTACGAAGCACTCTCGACTATGTGCTGTAGCTTCGTGAATATTTCATATTTCTGTCTAAAATTTTTACAATATACTCTCAATAATACTCTTTAATTGAAAAAACTTTTTACAACCTTTTATCTCATGATTAGTGATTTTTCAAAAAAAAATTTGATTAAAAAAATCTCGAAAACCTGACGTGCTGGAGAAAAATAGAGACCAGATTCGGATTCTGCATAAAAAACTACTCTGGAAATGACATATCTCATTCCATGAGATATGTCACTGGTCACATTTTGTTGACCAGTGTTATTTTAAAGACTTTCAAGCGATTTCACGAGATTAAATTGGATGGCCAAGAATTTTAAGAGATTTCTTGACATTTCATGAGATTTTACGATATTTTATGGAACTGTGAGTAATTTTAAAGAATATCAAGTAATTTTACAAAATTTAAAGTAATTCCACCAGATTTTGATGGATAATAAAGGCATTTTCAGGAATTTTATGAAACTTTCGGAGATTCCTGAAATTAGACAATGAATTACAATTTTTTATATTTCAATATTAAAAATTCTAAATTATTTTGTCTAGTGGCAAAAGGTATGAAAAATCGAGAAATTAATCGTTCACAGAGTGCGCGGAGCCATAATTGCTAGTTTAAAATTTAAAAAAAGTAAGGATTGGTTAACTTACCATCTTTGTTAAAAATCAGCTTCTTTCTTGCAGAATTTTTTGACTTCATTTCCTGTATTATCCTGTGTGCATTTTCTAATTGACTCTTTAGTTTCTCCATTTCAGTCATTTCTGTATTTTCTCCCACATTGGTATCAGTACTTTTTTGACATTCAACTTCCTTAGACAAGCCTGTTACATCATTTTCCGGTAGGTCTTTTCTAGTAGGAGATACGTTACCTAAAAGTTGTAGAGACGCATACGATGCCATCTTTTTTTGTAAATTTTGCTTATCAACATGTCTTTTTGAAATCTGGGATGCTAAATCCTTTCTCTGAAAAAATTTTATGTTTTCATTGTAGCCCAACATATTTCCACATTTTCCTTATTGGGACTTTTATATAGTGATGGGTAAGTTAATTTTTAAAAGGAACTAGTTACCGTTACCGTTACATGACGAAAAAAAGTAACTATCGTTACTTTTTTCGTTACTTTTATAGGGTGTACTTCCGAAAAGGGTATATGTCCGATTTTCTTGGGGCTCCGTGTACTTATGTATTTTGACGCGCTGATTACGAATATGATAGTGAAAATTGGCGACTAGTTGATTTTCATGGTAAAAACCATGAAAAACCCATTAAAATCATGGTTTTTTGCGTTTATCTAAGCTAATAATATGCAAAATAAAAAAAAATGTTTCAAATAAAAGTTGTAGATCTCATCTAAACACACTTTTTTCATTGAAAACATTTTTTCGTACGAGTGATAGTTTTCGAGTAAATCAGCGATATATCGATTTCTCCCTTTGCCATTTCTCTTTGCTATTCCCTGTACCATTCCCTTTACCATTCCCCTTTTCCATTCCCTTTATTTTTCCCTTTGCCATTTCCCTTTCAAATTCCCTTCACCATTCCATTAACCATTCCCTTTACCATTTCCCTTTGCCATTCCCTTTACCATTTCCCTTTACCATTCCCTTTATCATTCCCTTTGCCATTTCTCTTTGCCATTCCCTTCAAAAATTTCCCTTTACCATTCCCTTTACTTTTCCCTTTGCCATTTCCCTTTACCATTCCCTTTTCCATTTCCTTTCACCACTCCCTTTGCCATTTCCCTTTGCCAGTCCCTTTACCATTCCCTTTGCCATTTCCCTATACCCTTCCCTTTATCATTTCCCTTTACTATTCACTTTACCATTTCTTTTCACCATTCCCTTTACCATTTTCTTTCAACATTCCCTTTGCCATTCGCTTTACCATTTCCCATTGCCATTCCCTTTACAATTCCTTTTACAATTTCCCTTTAACATTCCCCTTTACCGTTCTCTTTACTTTCCCTTTCACCATTTCCCTTTACCATTCCCTTTGCCATTTACCTTAACCATTCCCTTTACCATGTCAATTTGTCAATCCCTTTAGCATTTCCCTTTTCCATTCCATTAACCATTCCCTTTACCATTTCCCTTTGCCATTCCCTTTACCATTTCCCTTTACCATTCCCTTTATCATTCCCTTTGCCATTTCCTTTCACCACTCCCTTTGCCAATCCCTTTACCATTCCCTTTGCCATTTCCCTATACCCTTCCCTTTATCATTTCCCTTTACTATTCACTTTACCATTTATTTTCACCATTCCCTTTACCATTTTCTTTCACCATTCCCTTTGCCATTCGCTTTACCATTTCCCATTGCCATTCCCTTTACCATTCCTTTAACATTCCCCTTTACCATTCCCTTTACTTTCCCTTTGCCATTTCCCTCTACCATTCCCTTTGCCATTTCCCTCTACCATTCCCTTAACCATTCCCTTTACCATTTCCCTTTGCCATTCCCTTTACAATTTCCCTTTACCATTCCCTTTACCATTCCTTTTACCATTCCCTTTGCCATTTCTCTTTGCCATTCCCTTTACCATTTCCCTTTGACATTCCCTTTACCATTTCCCTTTACCATTCCCTTTGCCATTCCCTTTACCATATCCCTTTACCATTCCTTTTACAATTTCCCTTTGCCATTCTCTTTACCATATCCCTTTACCATTCCTTTTACAATTTCCCTTCAACATTCCCCTTTACCATTCCCTTTACTTTCCCTTTGCCATTTCCCTTTACCATTTCCTTTAATCATTCACTTTGACATTTCCCTTTAATATTTCCTTTACCATTCCATGCATTTTGAATGTGAAGAAGCATGGTTTATGGGTGTTTTAATAATAAAAATCGATATATTGCTGATTTACTCGAAAACTATCACTCGTACGAAAAAATGTTTTCAATGAAAAAAGTGTGTTTCACTGTGATCTACAACTTTTATTTGAAACATTTTTTTTTATTTTGCATATTAGCTGAGATAAACGCAAAAAACCATGATTTTTATGGGTTTTTCATGGTTTTTACCATGAAAATCGACTAGTCGCCAATTTTCACTATCATATTCGTAATCAGCGCATCAAAATACATAAGTACACGGTGCCCGAGGAAAATCGGACATATACCCTTTTCGGAAGTATATCCCTTTTATATTTTAAAAATATTAGAAATACCTATATAGTAAGGAAAATAATAATCAAAGCTTATTTCTATCGCTGAAAGTGCCGCCACCATTTGAACAGGTTGAAATGAAAAAATCGCTGCAAAAACAATATTGATTATCGCAATAAAAAAATTCTGTACTATATTTCAAAAGTAACGAGAAAAGTAACGATTTTTATCGTTACCGTTACCGAATAAATGTAACTAGTTACCAATTCGTTACCTATTAACAAAAGTAACTTCGTTACCATCATGGTTACCAAAAAAGTAACTAGTTACTTTTAAGGGCATGTGATACTTTACCATAAGAGCAATTTAGTTAAACCTGGTTAAACCAATTATACATTCATAATAATAAATATTTTCAGCTAATAAGAGTCAATAAACCTTCGTCTCAGGTAGACGAAGGTTTATTGACTCTTATTAACTATAAATATTTATTATTATGAATGTATAATTGGTTTAACTAAATTGCTCTTATGGTAAAGTATCACATGCCCTTAACTAGTTACTTCCCATCACTACTTTTATACAGCAGTACCTTTTTTGCGTCGTCACAATCATTTTCCTCATCTTCACTGTTTGTTGAGCTTACAGAAGACTGCTTAATAAACTTGTAACGATTCTTTCTACAACTCTCATGGGCTTGAACTTGCTCTTGAAGATCGGAAATACTTCCTACCATAAATAAAGCAGTCGGAATAAGTTTTTTTTATATTTCCATTCATTTTTGGTTATAGTAAACAGTTTTGAATTCAGCATATAAGCATAAATATTGTGATAGGACGAAAATGCGATATTTTTAAAATGTACACGGCTATTTTTACTTAAAATTTTTTTAAATCTCTTTGGAATATATTTTTTTTAGTTTAAATTGACTTTTATTACAATTTTATTATTCATAATTTGCTTAGACCGCAAAAAATTTTTGTCTTTTATTTTACACTTCTTAAACATAGTCGTAAACCCGAAAATTAGTCAAATAGGAATCAACTATAAAATAAAAAACAATTTTTTTCAGGTCTAAGAAAACTGAGTTGCTTATTCAGTTCAAACTGAACATGTGTATTGAATAATATGAATGTAAAGCATGAAAAATTTCATACAATAACGAAATATTTTTTTAAAAAATTACAATGTGATTTACGTTAAAGAAAATATTTAAAGACTATTTGAAGAAAAAGATTTAAAAAAATTTATACACATTTTAAAATATTTTAAAAGTTTCATAAATTTGAAGAGTTCTCATAAGATTTCAAGACATTGTAAATGATTTTGAATAATTTAAAAGAATTTGAAAGATACTTTAAAAGATTTCAAGTAATTTTTAATCATTTTAGTGAATTTAATAATATATATTTTTAGATATTTTTAATGAGTTTAAGGCTGTTGGATCGAGCCATGGGCAAAAATTCATTTCGTAAATTTAATTTTGAGGCCGCAAAAATACACGGTTTTAATTGTCATTTGGCAGAGAAGTTTTTCTCGATGTGAGGAATTGGGCTTAGTGTCTGTTTTTCGAAAAAAATAATTTGTTTGGCTAAAATGGTAAAGTTTCGGCTAGGGTTAAGCTTTAGGTTAGGTTAGCCGAAACTTTTCCATTTTAGCCAAACAAATTAGTTTTTTCGAACAACAGACACTAAGCCCAATTCCTTACATCGAGAAAAACTTCTCTGCCAAACGACACTTAAAACCGTGTATTTTTGCGGCCTCAAAATCAAATTTACGAAATTACTTTTTGCTCGTCGCTCCAACACCCTTAAATGATTTCAAAAAGAGATTGCATTTGATTTTAAATATAGTTGGAAGAGCTTCAGAATTTCTCTTAATTATTTTACAATTATTGCGGAAATAACTTGTAATCCAAACAAATACCTATAATTTATTTTTACTCACGATTATCAAACAATTATTATTTTTCGCTCAACCTAATAAAAAATGAAATATTTTTCAATTTTGACAGCGTCGAACATTCGATAGGCATTATAATTGCAACGCCTCTCTCCCAATTTTTAATGTCATCATTTACAAAGCTAAATAAACAATTTTGCATCTTTTTAAGCCTACATACTTATAAATTTACAAACATACACACATGCAAATTCGTCTTAGACACTATACTTTAGGAAAACATATTGTGTGAATGAATAATTATGAAATATTTGCGTGTCCACACGTGTTACGTTATAAGCCCACAAAATTAATATTATTAAACATTGAAAGTTGTCAGACTTACTTCCAAATTCAAGAATTTGAGATCGATGATACTTCCCATCAGCTCCTTTTATCTTATAAAGTGCACTTTTATCGAATTCTGCGATGTTAAAATTTCTCACATCGCAGACATGTGCAAACTCTTGCTTCTTTGTTTTGAAGAATCTATGTGATAAATATTTCGTTTCTGGACTACGCTCAGGCTCAGAAACTTCCTTTGCCTCATTTTCATCGTTTTCGTTTCCAGAAGAAGACATTTTATTTAACTGCACACCCGATAAAACTAAATTAACGCGACGGAGACGTGAGAGACACGCAGTTAAAACAACAACGCCACGAATGTATTGTATTCAAGTGCATGGACACTCTGTTGAGTATATATATACATGTGCGCGCGCGCACGCGTGTATGTGTGTGTGTGTGAATGCTGAATGCCGGCCGGCCGGCAAATCTCGGAAAACTGAAGATTTATTTTTTCGCCACCTGGCAGCACTGAAAAGCTACCACCAGCAGTGGGACCTCGGTGCACAAATTCGAACGGATCTCTCTTTCTACCATGTGAGTTAGAGAACGAGGTACGATCGATTCGAATCGACTGTTCTTTCGGCATCTCTTTCTATGAAACGAGATTAAAGAAGGACGTTCGACGAATTTTCGAAATTTTCGTCGAACGTCCTTCTTTAATCTCGTACGATAGAAAGAGATGCCGAAAGAACAGTCGATTCGAATCGATCGTACCTCGTTCTCTAACTCACATGGTAGAAAGAGAGATCCGTTCGAATTTATGCATCGGAGTCCCACTGCAGGGTTGCACGGTTACGCGTAACTCGAACTTTTATATGTATAATACGTATTTTACGTATTATACGTAAAAAATTTAATAAATGTAAAAAATGGTGGACTTGAAAGGAGGATGGGGGAAAAGAGTATAACATAACCTCACTTATTAAAGAATTAGGTTATGTTTACTTTCTAAATATGTAAAAGCAGTCGCCATCTTGAAAACGTATATTACATGCAGCCCTATCCGACTAATGGAAAATGTAGTTGTCGCTTACAGGTATCCACGATGACGCCACAATCGTCCTGCTTGAAAAATTAATTATCATTTATGGGATAATCATTGATTAATATTAAATAAAAACATCCTCGATTAATTTAGTTAATAATTGTTTAATAGGTAATTTATATTAAAAAAATATATAATAATAATTGGAGTCTAAAAGTACTTTTTTTAAAACGAGCCATATTTAACATATCAAAAAATTCAGAAAAATAAACAATGCATTTCACTATTAACACCAAAAGCCATAATATTAAGTAGAAATCGTTATTTTATTAGTTTTAGAGTTTTTTCCCATATAGGACGCAATGCTTTTCTAGAGCAGGACAGATGTGGCGCTATCTGTTGGCGAGCGGATGCGTTCTTCGATTATGTGGGATCTTATAAGCGACAACCGCTGCTGTACAAAAAATCGGAGAGTCGGATAGGGCTGATTACATGTAAAAAACTAGGGACGTAAATTACGTACGTAAATTACGTCAAAAACCTCATGTAATTTACCTAAGGTAGGGTCAGGTTCGTTTCGACCCACTTAAGGTCTGAATACACGCTCGTTAAAGTGCCGAAGCGCATCCGCGTTTACATAAGAGCATGAAAAATTGGACAAAAAGTACTCTCCATCTCTTTTACTCTTATGTAAACGCAGATGCGCTTTGGCACTTCGACGAGCGTGTATTCAGGGTGCCGTCCTATGTGGGTGCAAAACGCAAAACGTAAAATGAACAGCCAATTGCACAACACTTTTAGATTTCTATCTTCTAAAAGATTCTCTATCATTGGCTGTTCGTTTTACGGTTTGCATTTTGCGCCTGCATGGGATTCCATCCTCAGGCCTTTAGGGTGGCGTCCCATGATTTCGTTTTGCTTTGCGTCATAATGAGAGAGAAAGAGACAGAAGTATATTTTTATCTTTTTTTCTCGCATTATGACGCAACGCAAAACGCAATCATGGGACGCCAGCCTTACATTTGAAGGTGCCGTCCTATGATAGCAGGAGTGGGATTCCGAGCACACGAATCCGAACGGACCTCTCTTTCTATCCTACGGTGTTAAAAAGAGAGATCCGTTCGGATTTTGAGCTCGGAATCCCACTGCAGAAAACACAAAGCAGAAAGCAGAAAATTATTAGAGTGAAAGAGAGAGAAAATCTGCCTGTCTCTTTCACTCTTATGATTTTCTGCTTTCTGCTTTGCGTTTTCTGCTATCATAGGACGGCACCCTAAGGAGTACGCACTGTATGGGTGCCGCTGTGAAAAATTGGCCCCGTGTTTTCCAACATTTTGAGAACTTTCTAGAACGCCCACAGAATAGCATTGCAAACGCCCATTGCGTGAAAAGCTAGAACTCATGTATGTTTACAAGCTTTTTTTATTTGGTTGTGTTTGTGAGTTTGCTTGCGTTTGTGAGTTGTGCATGCATAGCAGACGACAATATTCATGTTTACTAGCTTTTCACGCAAGGGGCGCTTGCTATACTATTCTGTGGGCGTTCTAGAAAGTTCTCCAAATGTCGGAAAACACGGGACCATTTCGGTTAACGAAGTGCGTACTCTTTATGTTACTTCGTGTGCCTGGTCAAATGTAAGTGGGTCGAGAAATGAACCTGCAATGGTATTCCGAGCACACGAATCCGAACGGACCTCTCTTTCTATCCTACGGTGTTAAAAAGAGAGATCCGTTCGGATTTTGAGCTCGGAATCCCACTGCTGACCCCTAAGGTATATTACGTGTGCAACCCTGGCTACCACAGCAGATTGGTCTCCTTATACTACTTCGTGATTCCAGATTTACAGGTTTTAGCCTCCATTGTTCTTAGGCGTTTAACGTTTTTTCGGTTTTGTCAAATGTTCGTCAATTGCAGTGTATGACGCCAGAATTGAGAGGAAAGAGACGCCTAGCTGTAAAAGGAATAATTGTAATAGGATCAATAAGCAAAAGGTACGTGTAATATTTTGATTTTGCTAATATATAGATTTGAGTTTATCAATTTATATGTAGATCTCAAGTTAGTCAAATATGTGAGGTTCCCTGCTTAAAATTCCGGACAGATTGCGGATTCCGAAAAAGTCCATTTCATTGTCCGGTTTATGTCACCCGATTTTTATCCGGTAACGTCTGTAATTTGTATGAATAAAATCTGAAATTAAACCGGTCCAATCCGGAATATATGTGATCCAATATATGTGGAATATATGTGGTCCGGATTGTGCAGTTTCATTGGTCCACATATATTCCGGATTGGACCGGTTTAATGTCAGATTTTATTCATACAAATTACAGACGTTGCCGGATAAAAATCGGGTGACATAAACCGGACAATGAAACAGACTTTTTCGGATTATTTTCGGAATCCGCAATCTGTCCGGAATTTTAAGCAGGGTACAAATTGAAAAAAAAAGAATTATTAATTAAGAACATGGTTTATACGCATTTATATTATGGATATTCTTATTCTTATAATAATTTGTAATTTGTTTATCATTTTTGATATAAACAAATAGAAATATTAATTAAAAATTTTTATATGTTCCGGAGTTGATCTGACAAATTCGGGATTCAATCTTATTCTCGGATGTAATTCGGACAAAACCCGATGAATTCCAGATTCCACTTGAGAACGAAATTTTGTAATTCGTATATGTTCCGGAGTTAATCGGACAAATTCCGGATTCAAACTTATTCTCGGATGTAATTCGGACAATACCGGATGAATTCCAGGTTCCACTTGAGAAAGAAATTTTATAATTCGTACATGTTCCGGTGTGAATCGGACTAATTCCGGATTCAAACTTATTCTCGGATGTAATTCGGACAAAACCCGATGAATTCCAGATTCCACTTGATAGATATTTTTTAATTCGTATATTTTCCGGAGTGAATCGGATTAATTACGGATACAAGCTTATTCTCGGATGTAATTCGGACAAAACCGGACGAATTCAGATTCCACTTGACAGATATTGTTTAATTCGTATATGTTCCGGAGTGAATCGGACTAATTCCGAATTCAATCTTATTCTCGGATGTAATTCGGACAAAAACGGATAAATTACAGATTTATCTGTAAAAGAAAATAATTTCTGGATTTTCATTTCGTATAAATGGCAGACAATTGCGGATTCATTTCGGATTAAAGTTGATTTCCGGATAGAAATCGGATAAAATCGGACAAACATCGGAAAGAATTCGTTCAAATTTCGAATCTCTTCGGATTAATTTATACGAAACTAATCCGAAATTTATCCGAAATTTTAAGCAGGGTGGTTTTAGGTAAGTAGTAAGCTGTTGTTTTGCATATTTTACATATCTTAAATATGCCTAAGCTAGTAAACAATTAATATTTAACTACATAAATAACGTAAACAATAAAAATATTGCAAAAATCATAAATTCCCAAATTCTTTTAAATTCTCCTAAATTCTGTCATATTCTCGGTCATATAACCCGGACTAAAATTATCGAGAATTTAAGAACTCTACGTCAAAGTATACTTTTACGGCCTAGGCCGGTAAAGTCCCCCTCTCCGGCAAACGAATACTTTGTGTCCCACGAACGAGTATGAAATGATACGAAAACCGTCCAGTTTTGAATAAAAAAAATTAACTGCACTTTAAATTTTTTAGTACTTTTCACAGGTAAAAATAAGCTTTACTTATTATTTTCCTTACTATATGTTTCTAATATTTCTAAAATATAAAAGTAACGAAAAAAGTAACGTCAGATACTTTTTTTTTAAAGTAACTGAGAAAAAGTTATATTTTAAAAAGCTAAATTTTGGGTAAACTATTGTCGGTATTAACACAACATTTGCCTCCCGCTCACGCACGCAAGCGGCGCCCCTGATTGGTCCAGCTTAAGGCTGATGGAATTTGAAAGAAAAAGCTGTCAAAAACTGTCAAAATCTGTCAAAATCTGTGGAAAGATACTAGTCTATCAGTAGGAATTTGGCTAGGGTTTTTGAAGGAAAAATAGGGCAAGTTGATGGACTTTATGAAGCACACTTAGAGCAGAAAGATTGAAAAGAAGGTAGTGACTCACCAGTTTTTCGAGAAGAATAATATATTAGGCGATAGAGCCTAATTAATCCGCCGATAATGGCGGATACTTTGACAGCACGATGCATGAAAATAACAGCTGTCACTGAGGGCTTAAGGCTATTTCCTGTACTGTACTGACCTCACTCGACAATAGGTTTGGCGGGAATGATTTGAATTGCAATAAGAAAGGTAATCGCTGATTTTAAAGATTCATTCGATTATTTTGACAATTTTACAATACATTTATATTACTGCAATAATTTAAACTTGTCAAAATAATCGAATGAATCTTTAAAATCAGAGATTATCTTTCTTATTACAATTCAAATCATTTCCGCCAAACGAGTGAGGTCAGCACAGTACAGGAAATAGCCTCAAGCCCTCAGTGACAGCTGTTATTTTCATGCGTCGTGCTGTCAAAATATCCACCATTATTGGCGGATTAATTGGGCTCTATCGCCTAATATATTATTTTTCTCGAAAAACTAGTGAGTCACTACCTCCTTTTCAATCTTTCTGCTCTAAGTGTGCTTCATAAAGTCCACCAACTTGCCCTATTTTCCCTTCAAAAACCCTAGCCAAATTTCTGCCTAAAAGTTGACAGAATTAGACAGACGCGTAACAAAGATCTCAAGCCAGTGGGTGTCGGGAGCCACCTTACACATTAAAAATAAATAAAAAAACAAAAAAAAACGGAATCCAACCCCTAAAAATATGCTTTTAGTGTGGAATTGTATTATCCGTGTAATAATTTGGACATCCACGCATATTACCAGTGGGTGTCTTCGACCTACTGTCTGGATGTGCTGACACCCAGAACCCCGTACTTGTTGCGACCCTGGAGATTAAGTTTTTCTACAGTGAAGAATTTCAAATTCCATCAGCCTTAATCATTTCATAACTCAAAAACTAAAACTTCAATACATTTTTGTGAAAGGAATTTTCGATTTTTTTTTTTGATTTTTTATACAGTCATATAGGTCCAGACCATTAGACCTGAGACACCCTGTATAGGAACCTGTATAATAATTTACAGGAGGAAGCGAAGATATATCAAATTAGAATATAGACTATAAGTTCTCAAATAATCAAAATTCAAAGCTGATGTAAGGAAATTAAAGATTCCTTGTGTCAAGGCGAATCTATTAAACTATATGATTAATGCATTTCATTGAAAAGTAAGGAAGTCATAGTTATTTACAATTTTTAAAAATTTGACTTTTCAATTGTAACTTTCCAAATTATCACATTTTAAGGGCATGTGATACTTTACCATAAGAGCAATTTAGTTTCCGCAACTTTAAGCTCGCAATGATAAATATTTTTTGTTAAAACTAGGGCATTTATCTCCGTCTGTACTAAACGGAGGTAAATGGCCCAGTTTTAGCAAAAACTATTTATTATTGGGAGTGTAAAGTTGCGAAAACTAAATTTGCTCTTATGGTAATTACCACATGCCTTTAAAGCTGATGTAAAGAAAATAAAAATTTCTTGCTTTGCCACGAATCAGATGACCTATATTAATATATTTTATTAATTAATAAATGCTTCTTCTATGAGGAAACAAATCGTATTTGCTTCCAGGAAGGAAAGTGCTCATTGAATGAGCACAATTAAGTTGATACAACTTCACAGCTAGTTTTTTTGTATTACTAGTGCCACCGACGGCCACTACGCGGCCGTTGCCCTTGATGCTGCTGCTTTCCATTCTATATTCCTTTTACATATTTATTGGCTACCTTCTATATCCAACGTGGCTGCCTTCAATTCGATATATTTCGAGTCAATTCGAGATTTTTCATGTGTGTCTTTTTTATAATAGGAGGATACGAGCCCGAACGCGCGCTCAGGCGCGCGGAGATGATTCTTTAAATTCTTACATTTCCTGCGTCATCTGTTGTTGACCAATAAGAAATCGAGTCCACGCATTTCAGCGTTACACTTTTCGATATTCGATACACGTATGATCTTTCTAGAGTAGGATTCATTATATGTACAAAATTGTTGATATAATGAAATCATGTAATTACAAAAATCGCCATGAAATCGTGTAATTACAGAAAAATGCCGTAAAATTTATGTATATAAATACTTTGTGTTTCTAGTCATCTATAAATTATGTCTCGGCGAACATCGTACCGACAGCATTTGGAAGATGATGATGAAGATATGTCGAGAACATCAAAATGGAGAAGGAAAAATGAGCAGCAGAAATATTCTGAGAATACACAAACTAATGTAAGTGTACCATTTAATTTTAAGGGGCTATATAGTACTTTGAAGGCTCCTAAACATTGAGAATTTTTTCTGAGCATGCTATGAAATATATTGATATAAAACTTCTTAGGGGTGATTAATAAAGTCTTAAAATATATTTAAAAAATTTCTTTTATTTATTTTATTAAAATTTTGTGTACAAAAACCGCAACTGAACATAAATTTTCGAAATAAACTAGCTCCACGATATCTCAAAAACTACTGGACCGATTCTTATGAAATTTCACATATTCTAGATATAAATTCCCACAAAGTGAACTTCTCGCAAGTTAAAATTTTAATTTTTACTATTTTTTTGTATCAAAAATGAAAAAAAAAAAAAGAAAAAATGCTTTCTCTCTTTCGTTTTTGGTACAAAAAAAATAGTAAAAATTAAAATCTTAACTTGGGAGAAGTTCACTTTATGGGAACTTTTATCTAGAACATGTTTTCTAAATTTTATAAAAATCGGTCCAATAGTTTTTGAGATATCGTGGAGTTAGTTTATTTCAAAAATTTACGTTCAGCTGCGGTTTTTGTACACAAAAGTTTAATAAAATAAATAAAAGAAACATTCCCAATGTTTAGGAGCGTTCAAAGTACTATAGCCCCTTAATATTTCTTATTGGAGGCTTGATCTTTATCAATGTTTGAAATATATAATGCAAAAACATTTTAATGATTATATTATTATTTGCAGTACACTCGAACTCCAATGATACGAGGAGCTCGGGATTTGGGAACTCCAAAGATACGAGCGTTAAACTCCTGCGACGTTTCGATTTTTAGTTACATTTTTTCGCATCGAAACAAAAGAAAGTACAATAAATTTTACATGCTAACCGTAGCCTATGTTAAGGGTAGTATCTGTGGAGTGCTCGTATCTTTGGAGCTATTTTTTAAGTTCCAGTGTAGTTTCTTATTTGCAAATACTTTTCAAGTAAACTCGTCACTTTGTTCTGTACTTTTATTTCGTGTTTGTATCTCCCGTCGTATAAATAATTGAAGTAATACAGTCCTACAGCAAGAAATATATTTTTAATACACATGTTTAATTTTGCTCGCAGTCACCTCACCATGTGCATGAAGAAGCCTCTTCAAGTTCATGTAGTGGATTTACTTCAAGTCTAGGTATTCGAAATCATCCAAGTCCTCTTAGTCAAGGTTCTTCAAGTCCAGGTAGACAATATTCTCCGATTCCATGTAGTGAAGGCCCTTCAAGTCTAAGAGTTTCCACAGAAACACATGTAAGCCTTATACCACGCACTTTATCCGAAAATTCTGTACTCCTAAAAAAATGTTCTTTCTTTCTTGAAATGCAATTTCACGGAAAAAATATTCATTGACCATACTTATTTTAAGCAAGTGAAGATCAAATATAATTTTCAATGTTAAACAGAAGTCATTTACTTATAGAGTGACGCTCAATATGATAGCACTGAAGAAAACGATGTTGCCTCACAGGAAGAATGGGTTGATGATTGGAGAGAAGTAATTTATGGGAAATCCGATACGGAAGACAACAGTGATGATTATAGTCTACCAGAGGCTACTGAAGCAGTAAACGAAGAAAATACATCAGAAGGACTGAATGCAGAATTGAATAATACGAGTTTTTTCGATTTGATTAATGCGTCTATAACCGTGAGTCCGGCACAAATTATCTTAATGGTAATAAAATACGCTGTACGTTTCTGTTTGTCACATGTGGCAGTCACGAGTCTGTTTTTGATGATTAATTGTATGTTCGAAAAATCACTGCTACCCGATACACGATACCTAGTCGACAAGATGTTTTTTTCCCGAGACTTTGTAAACCATCATTCTATTTGTCCCAATTGTGGGGCATACGTAGGTATATATACTTACAAGGATTTAACAAAAAGTTGCAATGAATGTGGAATTGATATTGAGTTAAGAGGTAGCACGTACGTCGATTTTTATGTTACATATAACATATCAACCGAAATTAAATCTGTACTAGAAGCAAACGAAGAATATTATGATGATATTGTGAGTTCGAGAATACACGAAAACGGTGTATATAAAGATATTTATGACGGTCAAGCGTACCGGAAGTTTGTCGAAAGTCTAGATCCGGCAGATAAAAAAAGTTACGTAACCTTAACCTTTAATACTGACGGTGCTCCCGTATTTGTAAGCTCAACTTTCTCTATTTGGCCAATCCAAATAGTTGTAAATGAAACACCCCTACATATTAGGTCGTCCAAAACTATTCTGTTTGCTTTGTGGTTTGGAAAGAACAAGCCCGATATGTCTGTATTTTTGAATGCATTCGTTGAGGAAATAAATCAACTGTCAAATGTGGGTATTTCGTGCACTATTTGTGGCGAAGACAGATTGATTAAACCATACGCAGTATGCTGCTGTGTTGACACAGTCGCGCGTGCGCCGATGCAAGGCTTAATCCAGTTTAACGGTAAGAGTGGTTGTAATTGGTGTCTGCATCCAGGTGAATGGGTCTCAAATAGGAATCAGACTGGAGGCAGCATGAAGTATCCCATTTTGGATCCAGCACCAGGTGAACGGACTGAAAAAAATACTCTTGAGTTTATGACCGAGTTAATTAACACTGGCACGCCTGCGTTTGGAATCAATCGTGTAACGCCTTTACTAAATTTAAAAAAATTCGACGTTATATACGGATTTGTTCCAGACGATATGCATTTCGTGAGACTGGGAATAGGAAAGCAATTTACAAACTACTATTTAGATAGAAGCAAATCGCCGTTAAACTCTGTTCTTTCTTCTCATCAAATTGATGAAATTGATGATCTACTGAAGACAATTCAAATTCCTAATCAAATAATGCGTCCTACGCGACCAATTCGTGATAGAAAGTTCTGGAAAGCGAAAGAGTGGGAAAATTGGATTTTGTACTTTAGTGTACCAATTCTCTCTCTTTTTGTAGAAAAAAAAATAATTAAACATTGGGCTCTTTTTGTTGAATGTTTCCACATTTCACTTCAGCCTGTTATTACTAGATCCGATTTAGAACGCATGGAGCAGTTAATATTGAAATTTTTAGTCCTCTCTGAAGAATATTATACAAAGCAAGCTTTCACATACAATCTCCATCAACTTGTGCATTGGTTGCGATCTCTTGTTGATTGGGGTCCGTCATGGGCTCATACAGGCTTTGTATTTGAATCAGGGAACGGACGTTTATTAAAAACTATAAATTCTGCAAAAGGTATATCGAATCAGATCAGTCGATCACTCGCAATGCAACAATGTAATTCGGTCTTGACACAAAAAGTCCTTCCAACATGTTCTACACGCGTCAAAAGTTTTTGCACAAATTTAGAGCAACGAAATACACAAAAATCTTGTAAACCTTCAACAACAAGGTACTTCGGATCAGCAGTAATTGTGCAAGAAACCTGGATAGAGAAATTACGATTGTCCCGCGAAGTTGTGTATTACAAAAGAATGATAAGAAATAGGTGTTTGTATTCATCGTCTAAATTGAAACGTAAACGTTCGAACAATACATATGCAAAACTGAAAAATGGTAAATTTGTTCAACTTCAACAATTCATTGTAGACAAATTTACAGAGAAAGAATTTACTATAGTACGTGTATTGAATACCCAAAAAGTATTTTCTGATCAGTTTTCAATGTTAAATAAAATTCAATCTCAAACAGTAATCCTCGAAGCAATAGATACAAATGACATTGTTCAAATTTGCGTCTACCTTCAAGTACGTGATCAACGGTACATATGTCCAGTTCCAAACGTTTATTACATTTAACATACTTTCGTAAGCTTAACCAGACATTATTCTCGATTTATAATAACTAGAGGTTATCTTCTTTATTAGATTTTGCTATGAGTTATATTTGATAATATTGAAAAATACTACTTTTTATGACATTGATACACAAAAATATTGTTTTGCAGTATACAATAAATGTGTTTCTCTAACAAGTTTCATTAAGTGAATTATATGTTTTTCCTTCATCATTTTTTAATATTTGCGCCGTTCTACATCTTCAAACATATTCTTACTTCTACTTGACTTCCCTTAGGAAAATCATAGATATTGCAAGATATAGAGGATGACACATTTTAATCTACGAGTCGAAATATCTCTTAAAATACTCCATCTGCAAAAAAATTGTTCAGACAAAAATTGTACAGAACATAGGGGGTCATTTAACGGTACTATTAATTTTAACATTTTTGACTACGGATTTAAAATGAGCGGAAAATTTCACGTGAAAAATATTCTATGACAATTAGAAAAAAAAGTAGGGGTTGCCATTTTACCAAATTTTTTACCGTTTTTCACGTGCATTTCCACGTGGAAATTCACACATAGAAATCTACGAGGATTTCCACGTGGCAAAAGTATTTAGTGAGCGAAAATAATTAAAGTGAACTCGGTTTTTCACGTGAATTTCCACGTGGAAATTCACACATAGAAATCTACGAGGATTTCCACGTGGCAAATGGATTTAGTGAGCGAAAATAATTAAAGTGAACTCGG
>UCOK01001850.1:1506-11925 GCA_900474325.1 Synergus umbraculus | reverse complement strand
CTGTAAATCATCTTCAGGTTTGATCCAGGATAGGTTGGTGTGAGCCGACGAATCCTTTAGCTGAGTATACGGCTGTAGGGGTGCCTGCCAGTCGTATACTTAGTGGATCTTCCCTGAAGAAGATGTCCAGGTTAAGTCCCAGATTCTGGAAGGCATCTCCAGGTTTGATCCAGGATAGGTCGGTGTGAGCCGACGAATCCTTTGGCTGAGTGTACGGCTGTAGGGGTGCCTGCCAGTCGCACACCTAGTGGATCTTCCCTGAAGGAGACGTCCAGGTTACATCCCGGTCGTTCTGCTGTGGTGGTAACCCGCCAGCAGAGAGACCAGATGAGTTACGCTGAGTGCAGACGGGCTGCTCCTCAGCGAACTGCCCGAAAATGACTCGATTCAGTGCTTTTAAGTACTCTTGCAATTACGTAATGACTAGTCGGTGGATGGTAGGGGAAGCCGTCTGGTGGAAATCTCGCCCCGCCCGTTCGGTGACGCGAACTGACAAGAGATAGCGATAGAAGGATAGGAATATGTGACGGGCGATAAGACTGTCCGTCACAAAGTTCTGTTCAAATTCTTGAAAATCGGCGTCATTTTTAAATGGAAGCTGCACATTATAGCCTGAAGCAAAATCAGACGATGCTTGATTTTGAACTGTCCCTTTTAATTTAGCAGACAAAATTCTTTGATTTTCCAGAACTTCTTGGAGTTGAATATGATTTTTATTTGCTAAAATTAAAAGCTTATCCAGTTTTTTATCTTGGATCTCTTGTTTCTCATGTGTAAAAATAGGATTTTGCTCAAATGATGTAGAAGGATCTGCTCCACATTGTTGTGTTCTTTTTTCTTGGATTTTCTTTTTTTGTGGTTGCTGACTTGCAAGCTCACTTGCACATTCTTTAGAATTTTTTTTTACTTTATTAATACATGTAGATTACTGAACTTTTTGCGGAATTAATTTTGACTTTCTTTGGGTGGAGGAACTGTTGAAGGTGATTCTTCTTCTGATTCATGTTCAGAATCACCAGAATATTCAACTTAACCTGTATTTAGTTTTTCAATAGTATCGTCCAAGTTAGGTACTGCAGGTAAAGAGTTTCTTATAGATTTAATCTTCTCACATCTTGGATTCGAACGTATTTTTCACTCGATCGCAATAAATTTAGCTTCTCCGTCCGTTTCACCACCTGTAGTATAAACATATTTTTCCTTTTCTAGAATTTTTAATCGATGTTGCACTTCTGTATAAGTTGCAGCATGTCCTCTTATAATAATAGGGTAGGTGGGCCAATCATAAGGTGGCGGAGCTTGTTGTTTGACTATGTCTTAAAGTAAATTTTGACTGTTTGGAGTATATGGTGGTTCCATAAAAACGGTTACCATTTCCTGTGCCTCATCATCATAAAACACCCAATCCCTGGGTGAGAAATCAATATCTTTGACTTTTTTGTTGCAGTGTGAGGTCTGCCACCGTCCTCTTGATCAACAAATTCGTATAATACATACGCTTTTAATGGTGCAGGATTTAATTTGTCTTTAGACATCTTGCCTTTTCTGTAAGGAGGGAAGAGACGTATTACAATGAAATAAACTTTTTTTTAAATGTACACATTTTTAATACGAAAACAAATTACAGTTTATTCAAAAAAAGTCTTAAATCAAACCCAAAAGTCTAGTTTTTATTACAATTTAAGTCAGTTTTTGGGCTTACAACTAAATTGAAGCGCAAACACTGACTTAAATTGTAACATAAACTAGACTTTTGGGTTTGATTTTTAAGACTTTTTTATCTGTATAGTAGTTATAAAAAACTAAGACAATCTACTAAATAAAGTACATACACAGAAAAAAGTCTTAAATCAAACCCAAAAGTCTAGTTTGTGTTACAATTTAAGTCAGTTTTTGGGCTTAAAAATAAATTTAAGACTCTTTTTTTTCTGTGATAGATATAAAATTTCCTTCACAAAAATTTATCATAAATAAAAGAATAACAGGTTTATACTTACATAAATTCCAATGCACAGAAGAAAAATACTATAACTGCCTTCAAAATTGGATCTTCTTATTAAATATATTTTCACAAAAAGTGACAAAAAGTGATGCACCTCTAAGAGATAAAAAATTGACACTTCTCTCACAAACAAATGAAGAATTTTTGAAAATTTATAATCATCGTTTAGAATGTCTTAATAGTCAAATTTGCTTAATTTTATGTATAAAAAAAATTTAGCACTAGAAACTAAAAGAAATAATGATTGTTTCTATTATTCTGTGTTTAGAATATCATTTATTCAAGTACCAAACTTTTTGTCGAAAAGTATTGTTTTTTAACAAATACACAGGAAATCCTTAAAATGGAAATTTAAAAAAAATATAATTTCCAATCTAAATTAGGAGTATTTACCACGTTTAAATTGTTTCGGACATGTCTAGTATAATAAAATGAAACAGAACAATAGTTATGAATAATAATAATGATATAGTAGTTATGAACATAGTTATGAACATAGTTATGATAATAGTTATGAACAATTTCCATTTCTAATACAAAGTAGGAGAGAGCAGGGCACAGAGAACAGGCGGGGCACAGGGGTTCTCTTCAATAAAATTGTATTTTATAGTGCGATCTCTTCGTAATGGCCGTAATTACATTCTTTAGTGACTATTTCAGTCTGTGTCAAGTCGAGACGCATTTTGAATCAATGATTTTTGAAAAAATATATAAAAAAAGAAAATTCAAGGAAAGCTTATAAGAAACTTTCATACATATAGCCTTCTCATTTGTTTATAAGTGTTTTCATTGTTGAAACGTTTATTAAGTATATGTTAGTGTTCACTTAGCTTACTTTTTGTGGAAGTTTCGTTACCGAAATGTTCGACGTACTAAATGTAGGTTAGCATTGTTTATGAATTGACTGCGGGGGCACAGAGGACCAGGTAGTGGTGGGGCACACAGAACCTATGCAAATTGCGACTATGAATTTTATATCCTCACTGTTGATAAAATATTTTTATTTCAGATGCTGCACATGCATCATGTTGCATGTGCTGCAGTAGACCAGGAAGACGAATATATAATTTGTTTGAATTGTTCTTAAACATTGTATAAAAGTTCTTTAATTTCTCTCTTTATTTCTTTTTCTAATAATAAAATAACTTTTAATAGCAAAAATTTATATTTTATATATGAATTACATACGCGGTGCACAGAGGTCCAAAATTTTTTTTCTAAATTTGTCATTATACACTTGAATTAAAAATAATAATGTATTCTAGCAAAGCGTTTATCGAAAGTAGATAGTTTTTGCAATATGTACACCAAATTTCAATTAAAAGTACGTGTTATTTATAATTATATCGACGAAAGAACGTTAAGCGGTCCTGTGTGCCCTGCTCTCCCCTATATAAACAATGTTTCGTTTCCTCTTTGATTTTATATAACAGGTCTTTCACAAACTGATTAAATAAAGCATAAATAATTAGTGCAAGAATGGAATCACATACAACTTTTCTGAGCTGCCATGTGCAAATGCTAATTGTAATTTAAAAAATTTAGTTGAAATTGACGTTAAAAGTTGAGTTCTAATTTTACTTGAAGGCTGAGTATGTAATTTCCAAGTATTCATTTTACTAAAGTCAGAAGGATACGTATACAAAGGTTTCTTAATTCTCCAAAATTGGCATTCTATTTTCCACGTATTATTTTCATTAAATATTTTTCGAATGCTTGCAATAGAGCCATCGTTCAAAAGAACCATATTATTAGGTGATATATTGGAAAAAGTGTACTCTTTATATTTAAATTTTATGACGTTATTTTCTTTATTCTCCTGTAAAATTTCCAAAATTGTAGGTCTCGTAACTTTTTCCTTTTTTAGTAACGTTCGTTTTTCATGTTACCGCCGGCAAACCTGAGCTAATTGTCGATTGGGTGCGCGTAGAAGCCTCTTCAATTTTCCTAAGTAATTTTTGAAAGCAAAAGCTGTAATGCGAGATAAGTTGCAACCCATGAATATTACGTCGCCTGCAACATGAATGAGATGATGAGCATTAAGAATCTGTGATGCAGCACCATAGAAACCTTCTAGGGCCTGAAAAAAAGTTTTTAAATAAATCTTGGCATGCTTGTTGTATGTTTGGCAAAGCGATTCACAACATAAAATTCTTGCGACTACATGCAACAACAAGAAATGATCATAAAAATCCTTCCTCAAAAGTTTTCTTAGCACGACAGATCCACAATATAGTAAAAAGAAGCGCAATTCTGTCGCTTTCCATTTTAGAATGGACGCTGTAGTTCGAGTTTTCCTTTGAAACTCAAAAGGGATTTGCGAACTTAAAAATTCCATTCTTCTCGCTAGCTCTTCTCTACCTCTCACATCGAGCCTCACGTTTAGATCACCATTAACCCAATGTTCAATTAGTTTTTTCATCATCCCATTGCAACACAGATGCATAAAGTTGTGGTGTTCCGACCAAGGGACGTTGCGGGGTGTGTTGTAAAAAAGTCATCTTTTTATTTTACTTACATCAATGAGGATAACTTTATTTCAAATTTCAGCAAGTAGAGTCATATATATATCAAAATTATCGAGCAAGAGAGAGAGATCAATGGCTACAATATATATCGTTGTTCGCACACGTTCTTTCTAAAAATATGATGGATATCATCTCGAGTAGTTACCTTCCCTATTAGCGATCAATAATCAGCCCAATACCTAGGCTTCCCGAACATACATCTTTCAAGAAAAGAACCCGGACATTTATCGTATCGTCTATTATCCTAGCTAACGAATTTCACTCACTCGACACTCAATCCACATGACCTTAAGAATACAAATCTATCGATGCGTTACATACGAGAACCACGAAGATGAGACATCCAGGTTGGGGGTTGTTCGATGACAGCTCGATATCCACCGTAGGGTCCCAATTTATTCAGTAATGATTCGTCTTTAATTGGGCGTCCCCAATAATCAATATTTATCATATATACAGTTATGAAGCCGCGGCTATCACCTTTAGAAATCACTTCCAGTAATCCTCGAGCACGCAGCTCTCTTAAATTTTGCAACCAGCTGGGCTGGAATCAGATTTCCAACTGTCGACTCGGCCAATCCCTTCTCATTCGCTACCTTATCTAATCTTTTCACAGGTGTGTGAATATATGTGTAGCTACCATATTTGTCCCTTCCATGTCTATGTGGACCCATACAAAGTCTAAGACAAAGAAAAGCACTAAATTGATATGCAGTAGTAATCGACTTAAAGGAGTAGGCCCATGATGATGTTTAGATTGACGACGAGATCTAAAAGAAGCATCTGTCCTTTCTGGAGCTTCAGTGTCTGGATACACAGTTCTTGACAGCACCGATTTGCCTATAACTTCACACCTTTCGCAGACTTCTTTTCCTGTATGGTCTAAAGTATTTTTTAGGAAGGCTCTTGCTGGCAAATCGCAAACAAAGCATTTCAAATCAAATTTGAAATTCTGTCCCTCAATATCCAATCCATCCATTTGGAGCTCATTCACTTCTTTTATAAAATCTTCCAAGTACTCTTCTGCGTTTTTTGGCTTCGATTTTCCATAAAAAATTGCGATCGTCAATACATCATAAATATCAGGTTCGAAATGAATTTTCCCTGAAAGAACCCAAAATTGTTCGTCAGGGGATTTTTTTAGAGGAACACCGTCAGCACCGACTTGAAGCTCTATTTTTTTTCAGGATGTAGATCAGAGTTCACCAAATGTTGTAAGATCTCCTTTATATTAAAATACACAAATTGGGCCACTCCACCCCTTGCATCGTACATTTTTTTAATTGTGTATTTGGCATTAGCTGTCCTTAGAAAAGTCTTTACTGATTTGAGTAGGGTAGGAAGCAAACGCTCTCTTAATATTGCCAACAATTCATCTAGATCTTTTTGATTAACTTTTCTTACCCATTGTCTTAATTTCTCTATTTCTGGAATAATAAATTCATCAGCGATATTCGCATTATCTTTTTCCAAAGCATCGCTGTCACCGTCTGAAGAATAATCATTCGAATAATCATCATCAGCATAATCATCATCTGAAAACATTAAATATAGGAGAAAATATTGTTAAAATATTCAAGCGGTTGTTAGCAGCATTTCTTTTCTGAATAGAAATGTGAGTACAATATTAAATATTTATTACATAAAGCTATACTTGGAATTCTATGCAAAAAGTATTCAACTTCGATTTCTTTGTCTGTAAGCTCATATTTCTATTCAAAAAAGAAATCTTGCCAACAAGCGAAAAATTGTCTAGTTCTAATATTTGTTGAGTAAAATAAAAAAATTGAATTTTGAAGTTAGAGCCCAGTTCTAAAAATTTTAATTTTAAAAAATTATCCAGATCCGGATAATTAAATATTTATAATAGTAATAATTTCTACTCACCTTCAAAATTAGATTCATCGAAAACAACCTCAAATTTTATTTCTTCTTCTTTATTGGAAGTAAAATTTGAGTATGCTGGTTGATGCTCTTCATTCTCGAGTAATTTTTTTTAAAGATCGATGCCTTTGTACTCTAATCCTTCCTTGTTCCTGTGCACGTTTTTTAGGATCCATTTCGCACTGAGGTTATTTATTTACTTTGTAAAATAGCTGACAGCGCGCTGTCAACTATTTTGCAAAGTACTGTTACGTCCTAATAATCGCAACACATCTCCAAATTTCAATAAGTAGTAAAGGAAACGGTGGTTCTTCCTCGTTTTAGATAGGGAAAAAGGATTCTCTATACTGGGATGAGGATAACCGTCTTGATTCAAATAAAAAGATTTAAGATTACAAATATTTATTTCATTACTAATACAAGACAAACCCTCTTCAGAAAAGTATCTCTTCTACTAAAAGGAAATTGCTTTCCTTACCTAAATATATAATTTTTGGATCGAAACTCTCTCTCTTTGCCCTAGAGAATGAACTCTGGTTCCTCCTGGTCCAATCCTGGATGGTGGATGTCACTCGGATGAAGGGGGTTTTCCGCACAGAGTTTAAGTTTAAAAGACTTCAGAAGACTAAATCTCACATTTGGTGGTTCCACTTCAAGTGGTAAAATCAGACTCACTCTTTGGGTCTAAACCCTCTGTTTTTATATCCAGTTTTCCCATTAATCAAATGCTACCAAAATGGCCGCTAAGCATTGCTGGGGGAAAGTTGACATTTATGGGGTTGAACTGCGTAGTTTATATTTCCTTCGATTTTCGATGATTCAGATTATGGGTCGAAATGCGCAGTTTCCATTAATTTATGTTTCCTCCAAATCTTGATGATTCAGGTAAAGGTAGGATTTTTTAGAGTGGTTTTAGTTAGGTGAGTCATATCTCTTCTTGGAAGGGTCGATGTTTGACAGAAAATGACCATAGAGAATTGGAGTCTTTTCTTGCAAGTACGAGTGCAGGTGTTATAACAATGAGTCAGGTTTGGGTTGACATTTAGAAAATAGGTCGGCCTGATCTAGATAAGAGGTGTTCGTTCCGCATCTTTTTACATCTTCGAGTACTTAAATTATGTGAGACCTTGAAGACGAGTTTTTAGAAGGGTGTGCGTTTCACAATGCGTTTTACAAAAAGTGCGTGGGTTGAGAGTTTTCCTTGGAGGATATGTGTTTTACGATGTTTGGGTACAAAATTTATGTGTTTCGAAAGTGCGTTTTACATTCTTTGAGATACTTGAGTTTATAACTTATGTGTTGCGTGGAAAACGATAGTCTTCTAAAGAGGTGTAGGATAGCCTTTGTTTAGTATTACATTGGTAAGGATTATAATTATAAAAGTATTTAATATAGCGTCGCAGGATGTGACAGTACTGTAACGCGTTCTGTCTCGTAAACGCGAAACTACGTCTCACGATCTAATTAAATGCGGAAAGACAGCAAAACATCAAATCTGCTCATTAAATCGAACTGGGATTCGAATTTATAAGGCACCAATTGGATGTATTTCAACACAGACAACGACGAATCCCATCTTTTCCAAATAACCTGAAAATCCTATAAATAGAATAGCTAGCTTAGTCTCAAGGTCATAGGTACGAAGGGCACAACGGAATAATTGGAGACAACAATTTCTCATGAGAAACAATCAAATACATTTAGCAAAAGAAATATTCGAGAATCAAAATGAAAAGGTTACATAACTGGAAATCTGATAATTAAATTGATAATACGCAAGTTGATAATTAGATAATCGGAACTCGAGATAAATTAGTTCATAATACATGTGACAAAATCTAGTTTGCATTAACACATTGTTCATTCAAAGAATTTAAATAGAAAATTGGATCAAAAGTAAATTATCAAATGATAGGTGACTATCCGGTAGGCACGTTACGTAACGTTACAACCTTACCGAATATCGCTAAAACGATATTAAATTCAATACGGAACCGATAAATTAAGTCAAATGACTGAATATCTCGAAAACGAGGCAGATGAAATGATATTAAATGCGAGCACTCCCGAGATCAAACAAATATAATTCAAATGAAATCGAGAAAAGAAAAAAATGGCGAAGCGGAATAAAGTGATCTATAGAAAGTTCACAAATCATTAAAATCCACACTTTATCTCGCTTGCCAGAACACAAACTTCACTATACCTCTGCCATAATCTACAACAAACCAGTTTAGATCTCAACTCTTATTGAATATAGCCACTTGGCTTCAGTTAAACTTTGAACGAAAGTTGTGGCTTCTAGACGGAAGTTCATTGACAGGTGGGCGGAAATCAGCAGGCCACCATCATGAAAGTTCGGTTGATTCCAGCCAATCACGACAACCAACGATGTCATGTGACTAGTGACATAATTGAGTATTGTCCTGTCACTAGTCACCAATATGGTTAGTCGACTTTGCACCCAACACTTGCACTTATAAATGTTCGATATGAGTTCTTTGAATGACTGAGCATTCACCAAAGTGTTCTCGAGAGTTCGCTCGTGATGCTCGAGACGCATTGTGACTAAAATCTCATCCTTTAAGTCCCCGGACGTGAAAATAGAGAATCTGTTAGATGCACGGGGCTCCGCGCATCATAATTGTCCCTGAAGCGGCAGATTCGTTGCCCGAGAGGTGGCGAATTCTAGCGTTTGGCGGAAGTACTGACAGGATTCAAATTGGCTACGTCCTTCCTTCCTTCAATATAAATTCCAGTAAAACGTCCTTCATTAAGATTTTTGCATCCATCCATAATAATTAGTTTCGAGAGTGCTCTGGGTTTACGCAGCGGGACTCTCTTTCCAACAGTCGTATTACCGAGCGCGATTCAAAATAATAAATGTCTCCGGTGCCGGCTGTTAACTATATCTTTTGACGTTACAGAATTCTGCAACGTCACAGTACATAAATAAATTACTATCATAGGTTATTTCAGATTTCACAAGTCCCTGATTATAATATCTCTTCGGGTTCTGACTAGAGGTGAATAGATTACCAAGTCGAAGCAAAAGAGGGAATCTAGCGAGTAACCAATCACTTCCTCTATAGGTTTTTCTGACTAGGAAGTCTAGCTGGATTCTAGTTAGCATCCAATTTTAAATAAGGACAAGTGGGGAAATTTCCACTCGGGGGGGAATTATTAATTATTTATATATATATATATATATATATATACATTCCACTTTCTCAATCCAAAAGAGTTATAACATAATGGTGAAGTTTGCATGTGCAAAACTGGTTTCTTCAATTGACGGAGAAAATGAGAAGATTAAAGTACACATTAGTAAAGTGCTTCATTTCAAAGAGAGCACGCACAACTTGTTTTAATTCTACAAGATTGACGTCGGAGATGGAAAAGTTGTTCATGGAACAATAAACTTCTTAACAAGTGTAAATTTTTTTTTATGTTTAATTTTCAAATTCAAGAAAGGCGAGTAGATCAGGTAATTGGAAGTATTCTGCAATTACATTTAATTATTCATAATTTCAATTGCGTCATTTTTCAAAATTAATTAATAGTAAAAGTTCAATTTAAAAATAATATATTTTGAATTAATTAAAAATTAACCGATTTATTGTACTTCAAAGAAAAAAGTATTGGAAAGAGTTCTGCAATTACATTTAATTATTCATAATTTCAACTGCTTCATTTTTAAAAATAAATGAATAGTAAAAGTTCAATTTAAAAATCATATATTTTGATCTAATTAAAAATCAACCGATTTACTGTACTTAAAAAAAAGTATTGCAATGAGCGTGTTTAAATCAAAGTTGAAGTTAATAAAAATAAATTTTTAATAATAAAAAATTAAATTAAAATTAATGAAAATATTTAATTAAATTTTTAAAAATTATTTGTCCATTAAATGTTCAATTTATTTGAATAATTTCTTCTAATTAGCTACCTCTCATGTTTCTTTTTATTGTTACAGACATAGAAGAAGAAATTAATGAAATTTTG
>UCOK01001833.1:0-98548 GCA_900474325.1 Synergus umbraculus | reverse complement strand
ATTTTTAAGAGTAATTTTAAAGGATTTAAAAGCTTTTCATGGAATTTTAAAGGATATTAAGAGGATCTGTTAAAATATCCTTAAATTCCTCGAAATTCCAGAACCTTAGGAATTTAAAATTCCTAAAAACCCCTTCAAATTCATACAAACCTTTTGAAATCTCTTAAGGGCATGTGTTACTTACCATATGAGCAAGTCTTTAAACCCGGTTTTTTTTCTACAATTTTTACATTTTTAAAAAAATTTTAGTCAACATCCGTTCGTGTTCACGTTCTTGACGGATGTTGACTATAATTTTTTTGAAAATATAAAAATTGTAGAAAAAAACTCGGTTTAAAAACTTGCTCATATGGTAAGTAACACATGCCCTTAAAATTTCATGAAAAATTAGAAAAATTTAGAAAATTTTAGAAATCGCTTAAATTCGTTGAAATCTTTTAAAATTCTTAGAAATCTCTTAAAATTATTCAAAATTTTAAAACATTTGGAATTCTTTAAAATTTAAAGGGATTACAAGAGATATGTATAATATTTAAAAGATTTAGTTAAATTTTAAAAGGACTTCATGAAATTTTAAGAGATTTTTAAGGAAGTTTAGGGAATTCAAAGAATGTTAAGGAATTTTAAAGTTCCTCGTGGAATTTTAAAGGATTTCACAATTTTTTTAACATTTTCTACATTTGATTTTTTAATGACGTGAATTTGTAAGAAAGTAAATAAATAATCGTGCGCGTAGCGCACGTGTTGGTCTGCTAGTTTTTTAAAATCCAATAAATCTAAAAAAATCGTCAGACTATACATCTGAAAATTCAACTAAATAAATCTTGTATATCAATTTTTTCGATATTAAGGAAACTTTTTCTACATTAAGACACCCCGAAATAACTTTAAACCCTTTGCAGTTTTTTTGACTCTTTTTTTTGTGTGACTCCTAGGCAATTTTTTGTCGCCCCCAACAAAAGTCGCGAGTATGAGGCTACAGATGCCTTCGCGGATACCTACGGACTCGAAGATTAATTATTATAGACCCCTGGCTTTTGCCTACAGTCATCAATTTATACTCGCGTCTCATGTGCATCCCAATTCCAATCCCAATGCATAATGCGGAATAAAGGCTTATCCTCTCTAATTTATGCATGTCGAATCAATCTCCCAACCCCCCTACCCCCCTAACTCTTGGATTGAAGTCTACTCTCGCTATAAACGTGCTTCTTTTCGGTGCTACCTGCACCTGGACAACCGTCATAGTTGGCCCCCCTTGGAAGGAGTTTCTACCCCGATAATGAGACCCTGAGTTATCCTGTGCAAATATTTTTCTCCTTTCCTGTTTGCATAGGTTCGAGCAAATATCGCACATGCTCGAGTGGATAAGAAATTCCAGTGGTGGATTATCGAGCTGAAAAATTGAAAGCACCCGAATTTAGATGCATTTAACGAATTTTATTGCCATTGGTTAAGAGCTTAGATTTCACTGTAGCCTCTTTTTCCTTTTTAGCGCGAAATTTAAAGATTTTAGGTTTTACTGCAATTTTTCATGAATTTTAAGGAATTTCACATGGTTCCTTAACTTTTATTAGATTTTATAGGAAAGATTTAAAAAGAATTTGAAGAGATTTTGAAAATTGAAAAAGGTTTCTGGAAATTCGAAAATAGTTCAGAAGATTTGAATGGATTTTCCTCGTTTAGAAATTTTTGTGACCCTGATTGGGTCAGATTTGAAAATTTCTTCATGGGGTGGAGGATTTTAGTGTTTAAACAATGATAGCGACCGAATTTAATGCATTGAAAATTCGAATTTAAAAAGAAGCTCTAAAGAAGATTTGAACTTCATACAATAGTGGAAAATCAATATTCAATGGATCTTTGAACTAGAAAATTTATTATTTTATAAAATTCGACGCCACTGTGCAAATATGATCGTATATCTTGATCTCATGCAGAGAGTACACATTCACGCATACATCATGAGCTTCACTATCTGTTCGTCCATCTTTGCTGAGTCTTCTAGCTCATCTTAGTTGGCAACCCTTCTTCTCGTCATTTTTACAACCTATTTGCTCGCGATCATCCTGCGTGAAGTGCATCGTAAATAAAAGGATAGACCTTTAGGGGAAAATATTTTAGCTTTACTACTATTTCTAATATTGCTACTATACTATCACTAATTTTAATATGAAAGGGTGTCTGCTAAATTTTGCTCACGAAATTTTAGGACAATTCGAGTATAATTAGTTTATATGTAATAAATAAAACTGATTCTATCATTTCTGAAATACCATATCAAAGAATTCCGTCTTTGAATCCTTTTTTTGTTGATATCTCGAATTTTAATAACTGCCATCTTTGCAAACAAGCAGACCTTCGTTTTATTACATTTTATATCTTTGCTTCGCCTTTAGGATTTCAGTACCGCGATATTCCCTCGTTATCTCTAAGTGGACATGTCGCGAGTATATCGGATGAGACACGAATACATTTTTCATTACCGAAATCGAGCAGAAGGATGAATATCTTTGAAATCGGAGACGTCTCTCTCGCTTTTTCAATCCCTTTGGTTCTCTTATTTAAAAGTCAACGACTTACGCCTACAGCCGCCCGATCACGAGGCTGGGATGTATCGTATGTTATAGGATTATCGATAACATGTCAGTGGGAAGGACTCGAGAAATATGAAACGAGAAAATGTCGCGCTTTAGAAGAAATGGAAAAAACGGTATCTTTTATCGAGAAGGATTTCTTCACACACACTCTAGAAACACCTGCGACGTTCAGAAAGTGTAATTTCGGAAATATCGAAATACCGAAGTATATTGACAAGACAGAGTAGATTGATTATGATTTATAATAAAACGTCATCGATCAATCAATCAATTTCTATATGATAGGATCTAATGTGGAAACCTGGTACGAATCTTATATATGAAATGTGAATTGCATTGGTCAAACACGATTTAAAAGTTATGAAATTCATTTAAAATAAAGCATTCTACGTGCTCTAAATTTTTTAAGACTTGTTAAAGAATTCAATGATTTGTAAAAAGAACAAATATGTACCTTTTTAATTTCCATAAGTTGTAACCAAAAGATCAGGAAGACGAGAAGATAATCCACATAATCCAAAAACACACTTCACAATACACTCACAAATTTCATAAAAACTTGATTATCTCATATTATTTACTTTATTATAGATAAAAAAAATAGATTTAATCGCGAACTCGTAACGCGTTTTATTTTGTTTTTGCAATTTTGCGTACTAAACCTCTTCGATCGAAAGTCAAAGGAAAACTGAGAGAGAAAAGTTGAAATCTTCGGTCAAGTCAAAACCGAGGTCAAAACAAGCATTTTCCAAGAATCATAAATACTGCGAAAAATAAACAAACCGTCCAATTTGAAAGATATTTAGAGTTAATAGCGACCTTGAAGATTTCCCGGCATATAAATTTGATATCATACGAATATAAATACGAAAAGTTCTGAATAAAATTTCAAAATTTCATTGTCGTAAGGCTATAGAAATTTTTTGAAAATATTGAATTTCAAGAGATTTTACAGAAATTACAACAGTTTCAGAATAACTGAGAAGATTTTTAGGTTCCAAGAATTTTAAGGGATTTCACAATTTTTTTTTTTTTTTATAGTAATTCCAATATATTTCGTAAAATGAGAAAAGGTTTAAAAATATTTCTAATGAATCTCAAGGGATTTCGATGAATTTTAAGAGATTCAAAAATAATTCAGAAGAATTTCAAAGGATTTCAGGGGGTCTTGAAAATTATAAAGAGGTCTTACAATAATGTAAAATAATTTTAAGGAATTTCAAGGGGAAACAATAATTTAGAGAAATTTCAAGCGATTTCACAGAATTCACAACGGTTTCAAAATAATTCTGAAGACTTTTAGAGAACATCAAAAGGTTCTACGATTTTAATCAGTGAAAAGTCCAATGAAAATTTCAGCATGACTGAATAACAATTTGCTATAATTTTTATATTTCCGAATTACGGTTGGAAATCATTTTTATTTTATCGAATGCATCATTATTTATAACAAATAACGAAATCTAATGATAATTTTGAATTTTTTTACAGAAGACGAAGCAGAGGCGAGGAGGATTCTGGTGGCGTTCCCGAGGACGATCAGTCGGGTTACGGGACAGTGGGGGGACCTCGTGAGCCCGAAGACGAGGAAGATTTAGGTCCCGAGGAGTCACAGTCCCTGCAAAACGCGACCGGAGTCCAGGGTGCGGCCGAACCCGGCGACCCGGAAGTCCACAAAAGGGTTGCGGCCGTGCAGGTGCAGGTGCAGGGTATGGAGGGCGACTGGCGGGCCTACTGCGAGCATCCGCTATCGGTCGCCACTGCAGCCATGCTCAATCTTCAGCAACAGCATCAGGTATCAGCCGTATCTGGTCACAGTGATGATCCGGCTGCCTCCTACGTCTACGAGTACTACAAACTTCCCGAAAAAACATCCGATGTCAAACTACCACCCACACATGAACTCTGGACGACGTGAGTCTCTTTTGTTCTTTCATTTTGTTTTTACCTGACTTGTCATTTCTTTTTTCGAGTTGGACACGAAGAGGGCGGATGCACTTCAGACTGACAAAAGATTTTTATCTCGAGTGTTGTTCAATTCTCATTGTTATTCAAGTTTCTCATCTTTAGTTTGGAATTTTTGGTACTCTCAAATTCTCCCGGTCTTGGATTTCAGTAACTCAAAAGTCAAAGTTTAACTACTTTTTATAAATCTGCATTATACTCAATATGTATAAGTCCTAAATATATTGATTTCTGATCATGCCGGGGCAGAATGTTTCGAACCGGTTCGGATATTATTTCGATTTGAAGCGTTTTGCTCTAATTTCGATGCTTGGTAATTTAAATCTCTTGTTATCCTTTCATCTATTGAATTAAGCTCAAGTCGCCAGTACTAATTTCGAAAACAATTCCGAATAAATAATTGAGGAGGAATTTATAAAAATGGAGAGACCGCTGCGTTTTTCAGAGTTCTTAATCGCGCTTGGTGGGTACGAAAAGGTTGTTAATTGCTAATTTACCGACAAGCAGAAATTCCGCTTAAGGTGTGCAATGCTTTTCTCCATATTTAGCGCGTCCTGGAGGCGAGCATTCGTGTAAACTCATTTGCGAGTTTGTGTTGATAGCACCGATAGGCTGACACCTACACCGCGAGGGGAGAAACCATATCGCTGAATTATGCGACGGCGGAGAATATAAAGTATAAAGTTTCGCGGTAAACTCCTCGCTTCGCATACCCAGGAGGTTCTTAAATTCTCTGTCAGGTCCTCAGCACAGGAAATTTTATGAAACACAGTTGATCATAAACACTTTCTCGTTTTAAAAAGAGACAGAAGAAAAAGACATTTTAATTCAAGTAATTACGCTTATTAAATATATTTAATTTAATTTAAAAAATATATATTTTAATAAATAAAATACTTTTAGCGGATAAATCCACACTTGATAAATTAAAATCTCATTTTCCTGATTTTACTTTTATTCTTTACTTTATTGTTGAAAATAAACTTGCTGAAGCGACTGCAAAATTGTTTGATATTCAAGGCTCGGGACCTATTCCCGTAATTTGAGAAGTTACGAGATACTTAGTTTATTTGGTAGATTTTACAAGTATCGTTCAGCAACATTTATCGAATCGTATATAATCCGAGTCTTGAGGAATATTATTTTTTAAGGACGATTTATAAAGTCGGTCGACCTCTAGTCGCGTTGAGAGAAGTACTTTATATGCATCTACATATGAGATATTCTGAATTACATAGCTGTGCGCAAATTACGCGTAGGATATAAAGCGATTTGCACCGTGCGCTATATATTAAAAGCGAAGTACATATTTAAAGATACGTAGGCGCGGAGGCAGGTACGACTGCGAATGCGAGACAATAAAAGGTGGCTCGACAAAGAAAATTAAAAGACACTGTGAATTGCGAAAAGTCGAGTGTATCCGGTAAAACCTTGCACGATTCTGGAGACGATTTATCATTCCAAATTGGCGCAGTTTTTATCGCGAAGAAATCTCACTTTCACTGAAGAGAAGACTCTGACTTCGAAAAAGAACTAAATTCGGGTCAAAGGATATTATTCATTTTAATCGTTATTTTTAATCAGTGTTATTTTTAATCAAAGGGGACAATTAGAAAGAAAATGTTGTCAATTCCAAATTATTTCAAGAATTACAAAGATTGAAAGGATAACGAACGATTTAAATTAACAAAGTCTAAATAACTATAGCGACGGTTCGAATCGAAACAATTCGAACCGGTTTGGAACATTTTACCCCGACATGACATATTACTTAAATTGAAAATTTCCACACATTTCGTATCAATATTCATGGAAAAAGAAAAAATAATAAAATAAAATAAGCAGAACATATGAACGCAGCCACGAGAAGAGAAAAATCACATTTAATTAGCACCCTAATGTCCTTACAAACAGGAAATGAAATTCTATTAATAATCCAATAAAACTAAGAATTGAACCGTAATATTGATAAGCGGAATGTCAATCGATTATTCCTCATTAATTGTTGACAAATAATTTATTTGCCGTGACTTCCTGGATTTGTGCGTTCTTGGAAAAAAACAAATATATTTTTATGATGCTTTATGAAAATATGAAAAACGACTAATCGCAATAAACCACTCAGGAGTGAATGCAAATAAAGTCCAAGCGCGAGATGTGCAGCGTAAATAAATAGCGATATGATGCTGGCGGGACGTAGTTTATTTTCAAATCGTTCTTTAATGAGCTAATTCCTATGGGAATCTGATTCGCCTGGTGTAGGAGCTTCTGTGAGAGAGTATGATATCACATCTCAGATTTTTCTTTTTTTTTTTTCGACCAAGAGGCAATCGATTTCTCTGCGTCTCATGGCTGTCATATTGAAGGGCGCAGTTGCACCGTTAATTAATTTCCACCGCGCAAATGTGCGATACACGCGGAGCGTAACGACTCCCGTATGTGTATTGCAATCGAGATTCTTTCTTAGGAATATAAAAAAAGAAAAATATTGCTGGCAATAAAGCCAGCAAGCAGCCGGCTATGAATGACGGTTTGTATTGGCTCGCGTTATCATTTCACTCGAAGGAGATATTAATGACCAGCCCTGACACATTGTCGATGGCAAATTGTTGCTCGTTCAATGTCGCGAGTATCGAGCGGAAAATATTTTTTGCATCTCTTTTTTTTTATGTATGATTGATATTTTGCTCGACTAATGTAAGGTGAGAGGTTTGCACTTACTGCACAAGTTTCCGTTGATAATTTAAGTAAACTCTTGAGTCAGTTTTATCAAAATTGAGATTTGAGGATTTAGCGCGTGAAAAGTGATTAGGAAAGGTATATTTATGTTTTGGAATTTCAAAATATTAAATTGGATTTGTCAAAATTTTAAACCTTAGAAATTGCATTATCATTGCTTGTAATTTTTTTAAATCCTCTCAAGTTTCTAGAAATTCCATGAAATTTTTGAAAAATCAATGTAATCTTTTAAAATCCTTCCAATTCATCGTTAATATCATGAAACCCATATAATCTTTTCAAATTTCCTAAAATTCGTAGAAATTCCGTGAATTCTCTTAAAATTCAAGAATATCAAACAAAATCTTTTGGAATCAACTTAAATTATTATAAATTCTGTGAAACCCATTGAAATCAGTATTATTCAGTGTATAAATAATACATTCTCCGATGAGAATATAAAAATATTAAATTCCCCTAAAATTTTGATTGCAATAAATAAAAAAAAATCACTGATTCGATCTCCAGTGAAATTTCACCAATTCAAGTTTATCCAGTGAATAAAAAAAACGAGTGAATGCGCACTCGCCCATTTGAAGTTGCTAAAAAAAAATCAAAACCGATCTATTTACGTTCAGAGTCGCGTCTCTTCCGGTCCATTTGCTAGGTTTGCAAACTACCGTGGGTTTCACCACTTCGCGATGGAAAAGGTCCCACCCCAATTCGTGAGGGTCTGTCCTTAAATCGCGAGCCCAACTTGGGGTAGCAAAACCCTCTCATCTCTGTTTCCGTATGCAGTCTATGACTACAGATGACTATAGGACCCCTCGTGGTCCCACTTTTGATTTATATCGGTCGCTTAGCATATCTCGTAATTTACTGTTGAGAATCCTCAACGTACAGATTTGAAAGAAGAAAAAAAAATCGCATTGCCATAGCAAAGAGATGCTTCTGTTACCGATACCACGATCCCGTGGGGACGTGCTACTGTAATCTTTTGCGTCAATCTCTATCTCTCTTGCTCGCCTGCCATTGCAAGATATCATCTCGACAATTTGTACGATGGCGGATCGTTAGAAATCCCATCCAGGCGCGTAAGCACTCGGGCGGGAACGTGATTTTAATCCAATTTCAGTTCATTGTTACCGTACCTGTTCAGTCTCCAATGTTCAGTCTTTCTGCCACCGTAGATTGTCACCGGGTCACCCATTTCACGGCCACGTGATCCTAGAAAAACAAACGCAGATGGTTAGAAAATTAGTTCGTTCTTTTGATTTAAAGATTGGGTATTAAATTTTAATTTATGAAGGTTCATTCTGTTTTGTTGCAAACGTCTTTTTCTTGCATAATCGCATTAATAATTAACAGAAACAGAAACGAATATTAATTCAAAATGCTCAAGATTTATGAAGCTTGCATAATCATTGCATGATTATGAGATTCAATTTAAAAATCGCAAAATAATTGATTTGATACCAAGAAATTACTGAAAATTCCATTAAATTTTTGGAATTCCTTAAAACTCTTGAAAATCCTATGGAATTTTTATAAATCCCTTCGAATCCTTTTAAAATCCAAATTCCTAAAAATATCAAATAAAATTCCCTGGCTTTTCCACAATTTCCAGATTTTCCCTAACGATAATACAAAGTTAATTTCACAAAACATTCTCAGAGTGTCAAGGAAGAATCTCTCGACAAGAATCTAAACTCGAAGATGCAAAATAAAATAAAAATCCCGCAGATTCAGTCGCAGTTGCAACTTTAATGCTAATCCCCGGGAGTGGGAAGCTTCGTCTTTTCCTAAGCGGTACCTTACCGTTAGTGGCGTCAACTTTGAAAATAAAATAAAACGAGCAAGGATATATAGTATCTATATAGTGTTATGTAGATAAATCTACGAAGCGTGAAACCCGTATTTGTCGACGGACCTGTAAATACTTCAACTTAGAATTAATCTTGCAAAAAGTTAACAAATCTCCACTTCAAAGTATGCACTTGGTATTTCTGAAAATAGAAATGATTTATTTTTTTTTTCTTTACATATAAATATATCCACGTTTTACTTGAAAAGACTTTTAGAGGGCTTTTAAAATTAATTAGAGGAAAATATTTATTTATACTCAATGTCTTAAAAAAATTCGCTTTTTTAAAGATGATTTATCTTGGTGTGAAGACAGAGAGAATAAAAGGCGGCATTCTGTTTTATGGCGGCGAAATGACGCGACTATAACGACGTTCATCGTCAAGAATGTTGTGTTCTGACGATGCCCCCTGCAGTACGACCCTCGACCTTCTCCGAGGAATAAAGGACTTGGTGCAAACTGCAAACACAGGCGCAAGAATTATCTTTATGATTCGACATTATAGTCCATGCTTAATTCTAAGACTTTCACAATGTTACGAGTGTTCTGCAATCCTCTCCGAGTGACGCTGCAAACACCTAAAAAGATTCTCTTAATGCAGAAAGATTGAATTTATTTCTTAAATTCAATATAAATTCCTTATATTTTAATGCCAAAACAATTTCTTTTCGTAGCTGAAAACTTCCAATCCTACTAAATTCCAGTACTAAAAAGCAAATTGATTTATCATTTGAAAAAAACACACCGATCGACGGAATTTTCAGGACAATAAGAAATTTAGATTTAAAACCCGGAACTCATCTAAAGCCTATAGAAAACATCCTCTAGGAAAACATTTTAATCGACCTGCAGCCTTATAAAGCAAAGTTAGGTCAACGTTTCACGTCAAGTTGGTATGCGCCACGAATTTATTCGTTGAGTCGACCAATTAACCAGACTTACAAGTAATTTTCAAGTATAAAATAAGTACTCTGGAGTGAATATAAATTCACAAAGATCTACTTTTATTGCTTAAGATCCGCATCTAAGACTCATCCACTTTACTTATTTTCTGATAGCAATAAAAAAACTTCGCACCCTTTGCCGTACTAATCTTCAGCTACTTCTACCTACAAACCTGAAAAAAACTAGTTAGAAGATTCTAACTAACTTTTTCCGTACGATTAAGGAATTTCGATTTTCATAATTATTCTAGTCGCATATCTCACTATTCCTACAAAAAAATGTAGAGTTCATCAACCCCTTCTTGTTAATCTCGCTTTGAAGAAAAGTTAAGGCCTCAACCCCTGAGTTGAAAAAGTGGGAAGAGTGGGGGCGCAAATCTGGTTGCTTTACGTTTTTTAACGTCCTTTACGAGAAAGGTCGAGACATAATTGCGTCGGGGCACGCGCGAAGACCTTCGAGGGACAGACATTAAACGTCTGGTGACTACAATATTACGCGTCTCGTTTCCTGGTTATCGGGCATGAAGATCTTCCGACATTGTTGCTCGATGACCAATGTCACTTTGTCGCGATACAAGGATATTTCGGATATCATGAATCACTCACCACTTGTGAGAAAGGTAAAAAAAAATACCCTCAGCCTTAAACTAATTTACCAAAATCGAGGCAAAGACTTTAGTAATCTCAAATTTAATATTCGTGTAAATGAAAAAGCATTTTCTTCTGAAAAATAATAATGTGTAACATTTTGTGTGTGTTCTCTACACGTATTCCGAATGTGTCAAGAGTGCGTAACGAGCAGAGTTGGCCCCTGAAATGACCCGCGTGTGGGGGCAGGGGGTCCTGATGGTACTTGCTCGTTTACTTCCACCAAGAAACGAGAAGTCTGTACAGCTTGGACCGTTGTCACCGGACCAGGTTGTAACAATAATATAATCGTAAATTTAAATAAACGAGAACGTGCGCTCACGCGATACGTGTCGAGCATAAGCAGGCGGCTCTTATATACTCCTTCTAAACAGCTATCTGGTTTTTCAGGTCCGTTTCGTTTTACGACGTGACACTCGTACACCTGGGTCAGAGATCACGAGAGTAGCCAGTGCCACTGCTGATCCGAAATTCTCCAGAATTCCCATTTGCTCACTTTACAATTTGCCACTTTCCCAAAATTACCGCACTCAACCTGAGTTGCTTAAATTCTTTAAATTTTTACAAAATATCTACCACCGAAAAACTACACCCTTTAATTATTAGTGGGAGAGTTAACAGTATCAAAATAATTGATTTTATACCACGTTTTATAAAATCCTATACAATCTTTGAAATCCCATGTCAGCCAATATTTTTAAATCCCTTTAAATTCTAAACTAAAGAATTGAAATAATACAATTGAAAATACAATCGTAGCTGATTTCATCCATGAAATCGATTCTTATGTTGATTTTCTTTTGTAACATTAAAGCAAAATTTACAACGCTTTATATTGGATATCAAGTTTTCCAAAGACTCATTTACATGCTGATGATTGCTCGTAATGGGCTAATTAAATGGTTAGTTGTACATCACGAGTTGAGTGCATGATTGTTTTACGAAATTTATGCAAACAAAGATCGCGGCGTGCGACTAAATTGCACCAACATTGTCTTAGCTTTAAATATGTATATGTATGAGCTGTAGATTGAACGATAGAGATTCTTCGCGAGAGATATGTGATTGGCGATTGCAATATTCATCACATGTCTTGTGTTCATTAAAGTTTCCGCGAGTTATGAATATCGCATTTTATGCTCGAGTACACACAGTTACTTTGTGCGCGTGTCGAAACATCATACAGTAAATTGCAAGTGCAGTATCATATTTTTCGTGTTGATTGCAATTCAATAAACAGTACCTTCTTCTCAATTAGTAGACTAAATAATAATAACAATAATAATAAGAACAATAAGAACAATAAGAATAATGATAATAAAAAGAATAATAAGAATAATAATAACAACTATAAATTACAATTTTTATTCTAAACAAGAATGAAAACAAAATCTATGATTAACAAGGATTCAAATCTTGAGATTAACGTCCATGAGAAAATCGACTTGTCCACAATCCATCAGAAGTTGCGAACATGAAATAATCATCAGTCATTGCACCGGCATTAATTGTAACACTATCATCCAATTTCGCTCTCAAAGCCTTTTCCTTAACTCCACGAGTAAGATCAAACATCTCATTTTTGTTGAAAAAGAAGACATACATGGTATTATATCGGTCTTTTAAACTGAACATGAAGTTTTCGTAGAAATTACATTTTTCTAACTGTAAGTCCATAACTTTAATCACATCCAGAGAACCAGTGACAAAGTCTAAGATAGAAACTTGATTCAGAGTACAATTTTCATCCAGAAAGTATATGTCTCTTTTAACGTCATACTTAGGATTAGCGACATAATAAACGCTCTTGATAATCGAAGATTGAAACATAATTTGTTCTGTATTACCATTTATGAGCCAACTAGTTTTTACACTGTTCTCAACGAAATATATTGTATCATCTTTATTTTTTGCTATACGCATATGCGTAATATTGTTATAAGAAGAAAATTTCTCAAGAGGCCGAAAAGTTTTATCTGTGAATTTTGAGTAGACAATAGACCCTTGCTCAGTTACGCCATAAATAGTATTATTTACATCGAATTCGAAATTCTTTCCTTGAAAATATATATAATTATTATTATCTTGTTGAGTATTTTTCATGATTATTTCATCATTTTCTGGTATATAGATACCCATCGTTTTATCACCCGATGAGAATAAAATGTTATCAAATTTGTCCAAACTCAGCCCTTTTACTCCAGATGGAATCTTCTTCGTAAAAATTAAACTCCGATTTACAAAAATCGCTAGCTTGTCATCTTCCAGGGCTACAAATTGATTTCCTCTACGAATAACATCTTTATAATTTCCACTCGTGCCATCGATTTTCTCAAATTCGTATACTAAGCTGTCCAAGGTTCCGAAATCTTTGGCTTTCGATTCCTTTCCAATCTCGAATAATACTATTATCGCGGTCAAGAATACAAAATAAGTCTTCATCTTCTAAAGTTTCTTCCGATTAATACAACCCAATATCTGCAAAAAGTCACAATTTTTCATGATAATTACATAATTAATTTATGAATATCCCGTAAAGTTATGCAATAGAAAGAAAACACAAACTTCACTTACCAGATTTGATTAAAAAACTTGAGTATATACCTTCAACTTATGTTTTCAAGTTTTCGACTTTAAATGCCACATTATTTGTCCAATATCTCACTTTTACTATAGCATTATCTTCGAATTGATATCTCAATCTGTGATATCATCTGCATTCAATCGCTCTTTTTAAAAACAAGAAATCAACATCTCTTAACACAATTTCTTTAATCTTCTGATAATTCTATCGCGACAATTATGTAAGGACTTTGTCACTCTCAAACGTGTTCAATTCCAGTAATATGTGCGTGTAAAATATCTCCACGAAAAGATTTTCAACAATCGGATTGTTTACCGTACAAAATGTCCGTGTAAAATCGCGAGAAAATTGTTAGGAGACAATGATACATATGAATGGTTCTGATGGTGCTTAATCAGAGGCATCAGGTGTATCAAGAGTCACGCGACATCATGTTTGGCTACACCGGTTCCACAGGTCACTCCTCTTCGGCCGGTTTCCGGTTTGGGAAGTCCTGATTCCGGTTCCTGGCGGGTCGCATCATTCCCGCGAGTTTCCTAAGTACAGGTTGCCAGTATGCGGCCTGACCTAGCGTCTTGACCCTACCCCCACTCCAACTCAAACCAGGTGTACACTTGTCGTGTTGTCGTCGATATATATAGTGTATAACCTATCTCTTCCTTGGTATAACTATATACGAGACGTAGAGTACGTACGTACGTAAGTACGCCTATATTCATAGCCTTAAGTGGCTACGAATTAGCCGTTGCAACTGTATACAAGTACCACCGGTTATGTAGGCTGTGACCACGAGCGATGACCTCTTCTCTCACTTCTTTAAGCCTTCTTATTTCTACTTTTTTTCGTGGATTTTATGACCGCGTGAAACATCTTACATTGTCTTAAGTAAGAATGTCGTGTCACAATTTTCAATTGTAGGGGACGTGGTAATTTGAAAAAATGACATTTGTCTTCGGGTTAGCAAATGTTTGAGGATACTTTTAATGATGCTTGGGATTTTCGAGTTTTTGGAAGCATGTAGATATAATGCATACTTTCAATACCACACGGAGAAAAATGCATATTAAAAAGTAATATCTAGCTATTTAACTATGGGACGACTATCTAGATATTTAGATATAATATCTTGATATTAAAACTTAATATCCAAAGATTACAATATTGGATGTTAGAATATTTGGATTATATATTTGAATATCTGGATATTAAGTTTTACTATCAAGATATTATATCTAAATATCTAAGATAGTCGTCCCAAGGTTAAATAGCTAGATATTACTTTTTAATATCCATTTTTCTCCGTGCAGTATTTAAAAACTACAGTATTATGGAGGTATTGTATTGGGATTAGAGAATTTAAATTAAGGATTAATTTGAATTTCAGAAAACTGTGGGCGAATTCAGAATAATTCAAAAGGATTAAAGAGAAATCGAAAATAATTCAAAACAATTCGATATTAAGATAAATTTTGCAGAATATCAAACGATTTTAAAAGATTTCTTTTTAAATTAACAATATTTCAGCTTATTTTGTGTAATTCTTAAGAATTTCACGGGATAAGTAATTTCAAGGGATTTCTAAGGATTGTAAAAATGCATACAATACAATACATGTTCATTGAAAGATTCCAACAGTTAATTTTGAAGGGGGAGGCGTCACATCTCACGAGATGAGACATGTATGTCTCATTTCTCGCGATGACACCAGGTGAAATGATTACCGCCACTCTAAAGCCTCAGATGTTGCAAACAAAGGGTGTTTTTCATTAAATTTACGATTCTCTTTATTTCTGCGATCCTCTTTAAAGTCGCCGGGAGCAATAAAACCGCGTATCGTAAAAGCTCGTGGATCCAAGAATCGAGTGAGAGAATTAAAGAACGAATGAGATAAAGTGAGAAGATCGAGAGTGGAACGACGCGCGCATTATGTGAAGTAGTTAACATGTTATATTTAGCATGATAATACGTATCCACAAAGCCGGGACCCTCATAAACTGCCAACGCTTTCGGTATAAATGCTCTTTTCCTTTTTCCAGTTGCATTCTCTCTTTCTCTCTCTCTTTAGCCCTCGAAAGAGAATCCCAGGTCTTGGCACTGGCTGCTAGCATGCGTTCCTCTACCTACGGTCAGATGCTCTCACACAATGAATTTTTTTCACTTGATACCTGATCTCTTTCATCTTGTCCTTGTCTATACACCAGCACACCGCGTGCTATGTTCACCTCTCTCTCGACTCTATGAGTTTATGCAAAAAAAAAGGGAGAAAGAAGCGGACGTGCCCCGCGAGGGCCGTCTTGTCATGCCCCCATAGCCCGAAGCTATGGGCCCCGAAGAACCCTATGAATTCGGCTTAAATGAAATTGATCCGTACGCGTTCGCGTATGCATAGCACAAGAGTAAAGTGTACGGTAATCAGATGCTAATCCGCGAATCTTAAACTACTTCGTGCGAACTTCCATCTCGGAAGGTATACTTGATACTTCGAGAGTAAGACTCATTGTGTATGGAGAAGTATGTTTGCTGTCTTTTGTAATGGGGAGACAGTTAACTGCCTTCATTTTACGAAAGATGTGGCATTTATGTTATTATTTGTTATTTTTAAATTATTTTTGAATTTATTCAACTATTTGTCCCATTTTGAAAATTTTTCGTATTTTCACCTTTGATATCCTGTGCAATTTTTTAAAAATCGTTAAACACTCCTAAATTCCTTTAAATCTCTTAAAATCCTTTGAAATGTTTATGCAATACTTGGATCCACTTTTGGATCAAAATTAGACACCTTGCCGATTTAATGTGATGCAAAGTTTGTTACGTGAATGCTCGGTTACATTTTACTTTTATGGATAAAAACTGCAGTTAAGATATCAGAACCGTTTATCATGAAAATTAGCGCACAACTTGGCATCCAGTTCTGAGGAGAAATGTTAATCTCTTACATTACGAGACGTGAAAACTCGGAGGGAATGTGATAAGCGACACGTAAAAAGTGATAGAACTTAATGCAACCGGAATAAGAAACGAATGGACTGGATCCTGTTTCTGGTTGGCGATTCTATCTGAGCATCATAAATCTAGCAGGATGCATCGGGACTGTAGACAAGGCGTTTATGACGCTACTTAACTAATAACAGGTTTCGTTGCTACAGTAATTGTTACCCAGGTGAAGAACATGTTAAAGATGATTTGATAAAGTACCTTCATGACGCGAGAAGAATTGCAATTGTTCAGCGTCCCTAACAAAGTGCTCATTTCGTGTATATCTCCTATTGTTAATTGTTAATTGTTAATTGTCTAAAATAGTCATAAAAATAAAATAATTTATAAATATACTAGCATAAATTTGCCCGGCGTTGCAATAATACACATTTTTTTCTAAAACTATAGACCATTTACCTCCTTCTGTATGAAATAATGGTAAATGGCCAAGTTTTAACAAAAAATATTTATTTTTGCAGACTTTTGGTTGGCGAAACTAAAGCTGTTATAGTAATTATCACATCCTAAGAAAGAATAACATTAGTCTTTAAGAATAACATTAGCCATTAAGAGATGAGAAACCCAGGACATATGACTCCAAAAGTGTAACCCTAGTAGTCTCCTAAGCCATATTTTGAAAGGAAACAAAATTTCGAGCTTGATTATGCATTCAGTCTCTAATTCTCAGCAGCTCATGATTGGATAAGTGTCCTAAAAGAGTTTTCGCTCATTGTGTTACAGGGGTGTGATGGGCCAGAAGCTGCTCGTGCAGGAGGCACCGGGTGCAGGCTCGACGAATCGAATGGAAGCTGGTGAAGGTGCTGGTGGAGGGGAACTTCATCACTTCCTCCACCAGTACAACCAACAGTCCCATAGTCCTGGACAGAACCTTCAGGGTGGTCTGCCACTTCCTCTGAGTCCGCAATCCTTACGCCACGACGGTTCATCTAGTGCTGGAATCGCAGGGGTTAAAAGGGAACCGGAAGATCTCAGCTCTTCTCGTGGGGCCCAACAGTCCAACAAACGTCACAAACAGTCCCAACCGGACAGTCCGACGCCGCCGGGAATGTACCATCATCATCAACACCAGCTACAGGTATGTCTCAAATAACAGAGGGCGGAAAGACTTTTATTTCTTTTGAGAAAAAAATCTCAAGTATTTTATTAATTTTATATTGAAAGATTTGAATTTTAATGGGGATCACGTAAATTTTCCGAAATTTAAAACGCCCGAAATTGAAAATCATGGAATTTTAAAATGTCAAGGATTTTTAAGGGTTTCAAATTTCAAAAGTTGCAGTTGAAAATATATAATTTAAAGCTTTTCGATATTTAATAATTTTAATTGAAATTGTTCAGTAATTCATGTTCGAAATTCAATTTTGAAGAGTAACTTTGACTTTCCAATGTTTAAATCGTAAAAGTACGGAATTCCAAATACAGAATTTTTAAAAGCATGAAAGTCAAAATTTTCAAACAGAAATATTCAAAATGGAACAATTTCAAATGTAAAATAATTTAAATTCTTAATTTTCATATTAGAAAGGTGAAAATGTTTTAATTCTTAATATAGAATATACTCAAAAATTGAATCTTAAGCAAGTTTGTTGCATGGAATTATAAGAAATTTTAAAGTATTTTAAAAATGAATTTAATTTATAAAGAACTGGAATGAATTTTAATTGAAACGATTTAAAAGAAATTCTGAAGATTTTACAGATTTTACTATTTCTTGCAGTTTTTCAAAAATTCTAAATAAGAATATTAAAAATTCAAGCATTTCTCGTTACAAGTATAAAAAATCGAGTAATTAAATATTTTCAACTCCCAACACTAAAGAAGACACAGTCGTAAAAAATTGACCAATATTAATTGAATGTCATATACTTTACATTTAAACAGATTTTTACGAAGGTTTCTTAATGTACTTTGCCAATAAAAATCTAGTTAATAAAAATCTAGTTATTAACACAGAGGTGCGATACTAAAATTAATGTCAATTTTACGAAACATTTATAATTTCTATAAAAGTCTTTCCATATTGCCATACCGGTTTCCAGGTGGATTAAGGATTGTGAATTAAGAATTAAGAGAGAAGGATCGAGGGGTTAAAAGGTCTTCGCCTCTTCCAACGTTCTGCGACCTATAGCGGTTTATCTTTTTAGTTATGATTATGCGGTAGTTACCGTTGGTGACTCCTAATTGGGGAAATTAATTCTTTTTCCGTCCATTTGGCTTCTGCATGACGCAGGCTAATTGGCGGTGTAACTTTCGTTTATTTACTCGAAATCGCACATGCAGTAATTATGGATTTAACTTTTATAAGTAGCTAGTCGGCAGTCATTTCGTTTATTGTAATTAAAGAGGCATTTTGCTTATTGCTTTAAGAAGTCGTTTTTTATACCATTTTTAGATGATAATGACGGCTATATAAATTAGAAATCTCCCGTATAAAATCGTAATTGACAATGAAAAGCTGGAATTTGCATCATCAACTTTTACATTGCATTCACAAGGCTCCGGTTTTCATTTTCAGGTCACGGATACAATAAAATTAAAGAAATAAAATTCAAGATATAAAATTCAAGGAATAAAATTCACTACACTGGAAAAAATAGATTCCCTGACAATACTAATGCTTTACACCCTTTACTGCTTTGGATATCACATTTAATGCTTTCCATTTTCAAACTTAAAAATATTGTTGGATTAATCTCAAAGTGCAATTTCATATTTCTAACGCATTCAACTTCTAATACTTTCCAAGTCTTTTTCTACTCTGTCTTCCGAAAAAAATTATCCTTGCATTATTTCTCCTAAAAAATTATTCTCAAAGTAGAAATAATTTTTGCAGTTGTAAATTGTGACTGTTTCTGTTCTAGGTACAGCAATACGGAAGTCCGTACGATCCATATTCGTCCTGCAGTCCTCGACTGCAATCTGCAGGATATTCGTCAGGCTCGGGGAACGCGACAGGGAATGGATCAAATTCTGGAGGACTTCATCAAGAAGGAACAGCAGTTTATGTAACAGGCGATCAACTTCCACCATTAGCTTCTTCGAGCTCGTCTTCGCTTTCGACAACGACTGCCTCGTACACGAGGTATGAAGTTGTACCTAGCTCATATGCTACGACACACGCTATTCGCTCATCTTCGAGCAGCAGCAAAGTCTTGACTGTTGATCTTCCAAGCCCTGACTCGGGAATTGGCGCTGATGCTGTCACCCCGAGGCAAGATCATCATCCAGCAACAGCTCTCCACCAGGTCAGTTCCGATTAATGACTATTTAATGCCTCTAATCATTCTCCGTTTCTCTACCTATATCAAACTATGACTAAATGTAATTACTAATCCTAATGTAAAGTTCGATTAAGATTACTTCTTCATATTTATATGTATTTTATCGGAATAAACGGTATAGACATAATTCCCCTAAATATTTTAAATTTCATATTCTTCAAGTTTCTCATGTCTTCAGAATTCAGGATTTCAGAATTTTTCTTTCTAATGAGGTGTTAGCGATTTTCGAGTATTTGGCATTTTCTATCCTTATGCTTTCTAGTTTGAATGCATTCCGAGTTTTACGATTTCGAGCTTGAATGACTTCCGAGTAATCGATTTATCAAACTTGACTTTTTTTGGATCTTTCATATTTCTATACTTTTTAATTTGAATTTTGGAGTGTTTTGAGTTTTTCTGAGGCATTTTCAACTGCTTAGAGTTATTTTTATGCATTATGAGGTGTTCTAGGTCGTTTTGAGCTGCTATGAGTTGTTCTAAGTTATTATTAGTTGTAATGAGGCATTCTGAATAGTTATGAGGCATTTTGAGTTGTGAGGAAGAATTCTGAGCTGTCATGAGCTTCTAAGCTTTCTGACATTCTCAAAATGAAATATAATTAATAGTCCAGACATCTTCTAATCCCTGATTTAGGTTTCATCCACTTTTAATTAAAACCCTATTTAAAAAGCTAAATATTTTTATCCTGAGTCGCATTCAGTTTCGAAAGCCTTAAAAATTCGACTCCTAACATAAGATCATGCATAAATATGTAAATAACTTTTCCATTTCAAAGACTCTTCCCTCCTTAAACCGTAAGCAGATAAATTTATAAAATAAGTAGCGATTTAAAAAATATCAGCTTTCGAAAGAGGTCCATATCATTAAGCGAATTCATATTTGACTCGATTGAACATTCTTCTCAGTGTTCATCTCTCCTCTCGAAGCGGAAGGCAATTTGCTCAGAGTCGAGCTCGATGCAATGATATTGTAGATGATAATCTAGCAGATATTAGTCTTTGTATATCCACACGTAGCACGGCGCTTTACCTTCTCTTTCGATTGCTCATTGAGTAACGTGTCTCGACTTATCTATCCTGGTATCTCTGCAACGATCGAGATCGATAGACTCGCAAGGAAGTACGTACTAATCGTATATCTGCCTTTATTCACGCAGATTATTTTATTAGATACCTGTACCGAGACTATATCTGTACATATATATATACAAATATCGATATTCAATCAACCATAATAATTTTGACGTATTTATATGCGTATCAGAAAAATAATACAAATTGTTAATGCCGATCGAAAAATTCTAATTTACGTACTTTCACTTTCAAGGTATTCTCTCTAAACTAAAAAATGTCATAAAACACTAAACTAGTTTTAAAATCCCTCAAAAAGAGAAAGAAACTACTCGAAATAAATCAATCCTCTCGTTTTTCTTCTCATTCCATTGTTTGATTTTATCGGTGTGTCTAATTGATTCTTCGCTTATGTTTTTCGTCTTTCACGCGCGAGTGAATAAGAGTTTGCACTTTACGACACCTCGGTGCTTAAACTTGAAGCGAATAAAGTGAGTATCTTCGGAGGTAAACTTAAGTGAAAAGAAAGAAGAAAAGGAGAGAAAAAACAAAGAATCAGCTGAAAGAGAATGGAAGTTCTGCGGTCTCGTAAAATTGACCGCATCTACAAACCGTGCACGCGTGCCGCCATAGTCGTTAATAATAAGTAGTTGGCTGTGAAGTTGCCTTCTTACGTCTTCATGCAGTCCTGCTTTACACATTGTCGTAAAAAATAATACGGTTAAATTAAATCCAACTTCTGAGTGAAAGTCTCGAGACCAGATTGCTCCAAGACTCGAACAGATTTTGTGCTATCCGCATTATTTATGATTCCTAATCTACTACTCTTTGACCTTGACCTTCTTTCCGCACATATAGTTAATCATTAAAAAAAAATGTACTCTTTCTATCAATGAAATGTTGCTGCAAAATATGAAAATCTAAGGGCAATAAAGTTCCTCAATTTAAAAAACTTGTCGTCTTAATGACGCCTCTGCCAATTCAATTACATTCTCCTTATTTGCATTCAAAGGAGTCACTCACTTGTGAAAGATAAATGTCAATTAAAACCCCGCCATTATGTTTTTATAACTCTCGTTAAATCACAGTTTTTAATAAGATATCAATTGGATGTTAAACTCGGAAGCTGTGTCGCAAAGGAAACGATAGGCAGGCTTTCTAATTCACGATAACGGCGTGTAATCGCTGCCTAAGAAGCTTTACTCTATGATTACCGGTTATTACATTAAAACATTAAAGCATTAAAAAGATTCGTTTCACCGTCAATAGATTCATTTTACCTCAAAGTTTCGAAAAGTTCAGCTTTGCACTTAATTGGCGTGATCAATTTAACGATTTATTTATGCTAATCGCTGATAAGAGGCAGTCTTTTAACTCACTTTATCCACGATTTTAAGAACGAAAGCTATTTCGGGACATAACTTAAAAATAGAAATAATTAAACGCATATATACCTTAAACCGAATTTTTCATTTATATTTTTATGTGTTTGAATTTTAGAAAGCCGAAGAAATATTCAATTTGTTCAACTTAAACATTTTTTTTCAGTCCTCATTTGACTACACAGAACTCTGTCCGGGAGGAAATGCAACAGGTGCGGCAGTGGTTCTCGAGAGTGGAGCTGTAATTCACCACCAACCCCTGCAATTACAATTACAACAAGGTCACGCTCAGGCTCAAGTTCAAAGAAGTGGTCTCGTCTCCGGAGGGGCTACTACTCCAAATCCCAACCCTAATCCGCCAAGGTCACGACCTTGGCACGATTTCGGACGCCAAAATGATGCAGATAAAATACAGATACCAAAAATGTAAGTAATTTTTGTTTAGAAATAATTTTTTCCCACGAAAATATGATTATTCTAAAAATGAGATTAATTAGCTCTCAAGTTGAGAATTATCGAGGCAAAGTACTGAAAAACAAAACTCTATCTTCGCCTGTTAGATCAACTGTGAAATTGAAATGTCGAGAGTGTGGCGACTGATAGCGGCAGAAGTGGACTCCTTAGCATGCGTAAGGTGATAGATATAAGTTATAATAAGGCACAAGGTAGGCGGTAAGCCCAGAGCAGGGCGTTCACCCGCAGTTGCACTCAGTTATCTCTACCGAGTTTTGTCCGTTAAAAAATCGAAATACGAAAGCGTTGCTGCCGGCTTCGTCGACTCTGCCACCTGAGAGACACGTCAGTGTAATATATTGTTAAAAAGTCAGTACACTGACCGCCTATGGCCGCTCGATACGCTAACTAGGCAGGAAAGTGCGTAAAGTATAGATATCAACTTCCTCCGGATAGCTAAACTCTACATGACTGCTTCGTTTTTGGCACTTATCAACCTTCCAACCTCATTATCTTATCTTCACACCCTACAACTTCTGGAGGGAAAGTTTGCTTCATTTTCTAAATCCTGAGAACATGCATTCATTTTAGTAAGACCGAGTTTTGTTGAATTAGAATTGCAGTGGAGAAATCAACAACCAGACATTTCAACAAGATTTATTTTTCTGTATCGTTTCCATAAAATTCTCTGAACACCAAAACAAAGATTGTTTATTAGAATTTCAGTATCTTATAACACTTTTTTCCTTCAATTTTGGGTGATCAGTTAACAGAATCTTAGGGAAGTAATATAGGAAACGAAACCTGGAACCATATATGCAATCATCCACAGATGTCCCAAAACCACTGCATCAACCAACAATAATAGAACCATCTAACAACTCACATTCAGCATTTCCTTTTCAATATCATTTTCTCAACCTCCTATGCCACAGAGTCATAATTTCTCCCTAACAATCCCAATATCTCTCCTATTTCCTCAAGGAGACCTATATAGAAAGCCAGCATCCTCGATCTGGAGTAATTAAGCAAAAGTAAACCGAATAAAATAAATAATGTATGAAGAAACAATGCGAGAGAAACTTGCAGCGACCAGCCCGCGTATGACATTCCGTTTCGATCATTCCCACGCGCCATTCATTAATCTTCATCTTTGCAGCTACTCGGCCTACGGCTTCAAGTACCACCTGGAGTCGCCAATCAGCACGTCGCAGCGCCGCGAGGACGACAGAATAACCTACATCAACAAGGGCCAGTTTTATGGCATCACTCTGGACTATGTGCCTGATCCGGACAAGCCTCAACTGAAACCGGGCCAGACTGTCAAGGTAAGGTCCAACAATTTCTTCTTTTCTCCTCCTCCCGGCAAAAGAAAAATCTCCGCTCTCCAATTCAAATAGGCCTTCTTTTTGCCGCGAGGAAACTCCTCCACAAAACGAGGCCGTTTATTCTCACCACTCTAATTGGCTGCATATCTCGTACCGTTAACGGTGGCCGTTCCGATATATACCATCATTTTTACCAACGATCACGAGAGTTACGACTTCCTCATTTAATTACTAATCCAACTTCTCCACCCTGAGCAATACCGCGATTACATACAACTTATGCTTACCTACGACTAGCTCACATAAGACTTGCTTACATACGACTTGCTTACATACGACTTAGTTACCCACAACTTGGTTACATATAACTTGGTTTACATATAACTGAGGTTACATACAACTTTGTTAGAGACAAGTTGCTTACATACAACTCGGTTACGTGTTATGCCACTATATAGTGAGTCGCCTTCTCTATATATAGATAAACTATTCGCCCATTCACCCGAATCACGAAAAATTCTCTGTATCTCACGCACACGACTCATTGGCGTACCGAGAGCAAGATCCCAGTATCGTGTTGCGGGATATGCGATATTGTATCTATGCGTTGCACCGGGACCGAGAAATTTCTCGAGCAAAGTGTCGAGACCATTAATATCAAGCGAGCCTCCCCCCGGGGGCGAATTTGATCGTTTTATGATTCCACTTCTCAAGTCCTGTCCATGACGCTCATTAACATAACTTCTCTGTTACATAAATAATATACATCCGCCGGCTTGCTTTTGTGACCAACCGGTAGTTCACCGGGTCTTCGATACTCGCAGCAAAAATTCATCAGAGTTGTAGCCATAATCAATATTCTAACTGTAATCCAGTTCCTGTTCTTCTATCGAAAAGGTGCCATTTGTTAAGTCCACGACGGAAAAGCCTATCAGCTCAGAAATGATATAGGAGAATTAAAAAAAATCACTGACCACTTCTCCAGGCCTTTTCTGGCTTGGAATTTCATTTCCTGGTGCTCGTATTTAATATGCAAGTTCATTTTTCTCTGATTAAATGATTACATTAAACCGAAATTTTATTTTTCGAAAAGATTTGAAACGTGTTTCTTTGTAAGGAAATGTAGTTTAGATATCGCTGAGAGGAGACTTGTTGCTTGATTTTAAATTAAGTAGGGGCACCACCATCGAGACATTTGAACTCATTGCTCCTTTTATATCTGGTACAGCACCTAGAAACTCGGTTATACAACTCGCAAACTAGTTCCAAATCATTAACATACGTTGACAACATGTGTTGTATATTGTTGCTTATCAGTCTGAATTAATGATCTATGATACGTCTCAATACTTCCTGCTGGTCAAAATAATAGAACAAAACCTTCATGATTTATGCAGGTTGATTAGCTACAAGTACTTCTGTCTTGTAATAGATCACAACAAATTAAGTCCTCCTAATCAATTTCACTTGTCAACATAAACCAGATTGTATGCTCTTTTTTCCACAGAGCGTCGTCATGCTAATGTTCCGGGAAGAGAAAAGCCCAGAGGACGAAATCAAGTCATGGCAATTCTGGCACGCGAGGCAGCATTCGGCAAAGCAACGGATTCTTGATGCTGGTAAGTCGATGACAAAACATTAATCAATAGCACAGTCAAAACATAAGTAAACTAAAGCTTGCTTTTATTCTTAAACAAGCTGCATTCAGAAATAATGTCAATAGTGGATAGGTAAGGAACGAGTTACACCTACTCCGTTACTCCTAATCAGTTGAAAAAGCCGAACAATCGTTAAACAATCATCTCTTTACAGATACAAAGAACAGTGTCGGTCTCGTGGGTTGTATCGAAGAAGTCGCACACAATGCAATCGCAGTTTACTGGAACCCTCTCGAATCTTCTGCCAAGGTAAGTCAAACGCTCATCAAATGACAAGATCAGCTATAGATGCGTCCCTACAACTAATCCCAACCTTACAGATCAACGTCGCTGTTCAATGTCTGAGTACAGACTTTTCAAGTCAAAAGGGAGTCAAAGGACTTCCCCTGCACATTCAAATAGACACCTACGAGGAACCACCGTCACATGCTCATTCATACACTCCACCATCTCATCGGGGTTACTGCCAAATCAAAGTCTTCTGCGATAAGGTACTTCTAAAATTCTTCTTCTAAAACTTTTTCCAATAAAAATTCTCCCAACTTCTGATGATGTTCTAATCCAAATGGTATCTTTCAGGGAGCGGAGAGGAAAACACGAGACGAGGAGAGGCGAGCAGCAAAGAGGAAAATGACTGCCACAGGGAGGAAGAAGTTGGACGAGCTTTACCACTCGGTGACGGAAAGGAGTGAATTCTACTGCATGGCTGATCTCCACAAACCACCGGTGTTGTTCACCCCGCCAGCGGAACACGCCATCGACAAGGTACGAATGACTCTGAAGCCAACAGTTCAGTACCAAACTTCTACTCGAATCACCCCAGCACAAGAACGACCTTCCAAGCAAAGACCCCTACTTATAAAGACGAACGCAGTGGCGGAAGTCTTTAACCAAACTAACCAAGTCCCAGTGGACTCAGGGCTCAATAGTCACCACATAGAATCCAAGTTCCCCTGCTCTCAACACCAGAACGCTCCACTAACCGCAACTCCTGTAACGCGACTTAACCATACTGTGACAAGCGACTCATACCTTCCGGAATATTTTTTACTAAGCTTGTGATTTGTCTCTGTTCTTGAATCGGTTCATAAGCATTTTTGGTTGAGCAGATTTATACCTATCAAACTAGAAGCTACTTTTAGTTTGTTTTTCTTTAAGCTTGGGGGGGGGGGGGACTAGGGAAATCAAATCTTATTTTGTTTGGTAGCATGAAGAATACAACAGTCATCACAGTATCTGTGTATAATACTATACAGTTTACCACCACCAAGATGTCTCAGAACTTTAATAAATTAAAACCTAACGACTCGAAATCTTTCTTCACGTTCAATATATAAAATTGACAAACGATATGAAGTTTGAAAACTAATTACTATTCGTAGAATTTGAAATATTTTTTAATATCTTTAAATTTAGCGGAATTTCAAAACATAGACAAATTTCCTAAGATTTGAAGAAACAGGCAGTTTTTGGGGGTTTTAAAGAACTAAGTAAAGAATTTACAAGATTTCAAAATATTTTAAGAAACCTAAAGAGATTAATGGACTAAACAAATTCTCAAGATAAAATTCCTTATCCCTCAATCCTTGAAAATACAGAATTAAATCAATTCTTATTAAGTTAGGCACGATTAAATTAGTCCCTACTAAGTTAGTCACGACTAAATTAGTTCCGGCTAAGTTTCTCGCGACTAAATAAGTTCACAAGATAAAAATCCTTACCCCTCAACCCTTGAAAATACAGAACTAAATTAGTTCTAAGTTATTCATAACAAACTTACTCCCTACGAATTCAGTCACAACTAAATTAGTTCAAACTAAGTTACTCACGACGAAAATAGCCCCTACTAAATTAGTCACGGCTAAGTTAGTTCGGCTTAATTACTAGACTATATATGATTAGTAATTTGTGAAATATAATTGAAATAATTTATGCCCAGCTCCACTAGCGACTAACCCTCTACTACAGAAGATGAGAGTCGCTAGTCTGACAGACAATCTGATAACTTTGAAATGACTATTTCTTTTCTGACGACAGTTTTCGACGATGGAGTTGTCGGGATTCTACGGAGGTGGCGGTGGAGGGGGCGGGGGTGACACGGATACCTCGTCCCTCAGTAACGGTGAGGGCGGAGGATTAAAGGCAGGGGGCAGCAGCCCTTATCCCGCGTGCGGGGGTAGACCAAGCCTTCCAGCCCTCAAATTCCACAATCATTTTCCGCCCGACAATCTGAGTTCCCTCCACGACAAGAAGGACTCGTTGCTGATGCAGGTCCAGGAGCTACAGGGTTCGGTACTCCAGGGAGTCCAGCCACAAGGTCTACCAGCTGGAGCAGTTGTATCAGGATCAGTTGGTAATCGACTACACCTACCCCAACAACATCTACGAGGAAGTGAAGCTGAGGAACGAGTCATGCTTTATGTACGCCAGGAAGCTGATGATGTCTACACACCACTTCACGTCACACCCCCTTCTGTTCAAGGACTTCTAAATGCTGTAAGAGACTCTATGAGATAAGATAAGAGAGGAGAGAATTCTTTCGGAAGTGGAGTTTGAAAAAGATCTCACTGAATTTAAGTCTTGGTTGATTAATTTATTTATTCAAAATAATTGATTCCTTATTCATTGAGATCTTCTAGTTGCTAAGGAAGAAGCCATACATATGAGTTATGTACAGTTTTTTAATAGAACTGGTAGATTTTGTGAGTTTTTGTTAAAATCTGTTGGTTGAAGGAAAAGAAAGTGAGATGACTTATTGTTAGAAAAATTCTATTGGAAATATTCTGAAAAGATTTTGAAGAATTTTAAAGGATTTGTTGCAATTTCAAAGAAATTAATAAATATCAATTAATTTTGTAGGATTTCAACTTGAAAATAATTCAAGGGATGTGAAAAGGGAAGATTTATATTTTAATATTGAAATTTCAAGAAAGTAAATTTCTAAATAAGATTTCAAGAAGATTTCCGTAAAGTGGTCTCACAATTTTAAATCAACACTATTTACGCACTCCTCTAAATGGCTTCAACCTTGACATCTATTCTAGCAAATATAATGACATTCTTTAATCTCTGTATCATGAACTGCTGATGTTAGTTGTAGATATGCTGGAGCTGAAAATTCGCCACCTTACTATTCACAGTAAGTACTTGACAAATAAGATAAAGCCTTCTTCAGCAGCTCATGTTACAAGGAACAATCTAACACTCTCTAACATCCGACATATATGTACCTCAAGAAAACAATGAATTACTCAAATCACAAGAAATAATGAAAAATTCAAGTATTTCGGATGAAGAGGATGCTTTCTTGTATTTAAAAACGTGATTTAAAGAGTCGTATAAGGCTTTATCAATCTCACATTAAAAGGCTTAATCAAACTCCACTTCCTCTGATTTCCAAAGACTACACGAACATATCGGATTGGGGGGTAATGGTCGCGACAATATTCCCCTCATGGTGTTGTTTTGTCAGAAATTTCTTCATTCGAAAATCGCAATTTTGCCAAGATCTGAGCCAGATCTGCAAAAACCATGCATGCATTCGCAAGCCGTGCCACAATTAATAATCCGATCGCCGTTCCATTCGCTAATTAATATTTTAATGCGCATGCGCCCAGTTCATATTCCTTTGCCCCTTATTAATATCACGTTTTACCTTAATTAATAATTAAATTAACCCGAGAAATGACAAAAAAAAACAATAAATATATATCGCGAGACTTCGGAATCGATTCCCAAGGAGGCAAAGTGCTTTTGTATCAGAAGAAACTTTCTAACAGTTTCTTAATATATAAAAGCAGAGAAAAAAGTGGAAAGACAAATCTGGCCTCTTATTTTCATGACTTTTTTTTTTCGAATTTCGCTTTTTATTCAATATGACATTTATTTAAACTTTTCATTTATTTCGATTTTTTTGAATCTTCGCTTTTTTTGAATATTCGATTTACTTGCAATTGAACTTGTTTAAGATTTTCAAAAAGGAACGCTTTCGGTTTTGTATCTAGCAGAAAAGGCCCGGCAACCACTGTCAAAATTCTAATGTTCTACTTTTTTCTATTTTACAGATTGAGTCAAAGTACAAAATTGCATCCTCGAGTATTAATAACCTCTATCGCAAAAACACAAAGGGGTAAGTTTAGTAGAGTGTCATCTTTACTTGCATGCACGCCCACTTGGTGCATGCCTTAACGGTGACATTGCTTAACTCACTGCTGACGGTACACAATGACCGGTACTCGTCCTTGAGAAAGCAACGCATGCGCCAAAACAATTTTTAATTACCCAGCACGTTATTTATTGAATCCTCTGTTAACAACGCGCCATTCAAGCTTCGACTAATCTCACCTTCATTTTTCTCCTCGCATCAATTGCATGAAATGCTTTATACACTTCTTCCTAACGTAGCACACATTTCTACATTTTTTTACATTTCTACATATGAACATTATTAATTTCTGGTACTCATGATATTTTCGATATTCCTTTAACAACGTTTTAATTAATCGTTGATTAATTTCGATCACGAGCTTTGCTTTCGTCCAATTTTCAGTAACCGAAAGCCTGCACGTACTTTTGACTCGAATCTACGACACTAAAGACACAAGGGGTCACTGAAGCATCTTAGAAAGAATTCTTCATCGTGGAATATTGGTCAAGAGAAAATTAATTGATTATTTTATTTAATTAATTGACGGCACCAATATTTTACGAAAAAGAATTTACTCGCACGAAATTCGCAAATTGTTCAATTATTTTTATTTTGCAATGTTTTCGTTGCACCGGAAGTATATTGGAGAATCAATTCGGGATTTTTTATGTGTCATTGTGAAAGTCATATAAAATCGTTTTGATTAAAGATTGGCGCCTTTCTATTGGAGAATAATCTTTTGTGGATAAGATAGTCTTGATCTGGATCTAGGTAGTTTTCAAATTGGAGATAAAAAGTTGCATTTAAAAATTGTGACGAAATATAATTTATCACGGTTATTTGAAGATTTCAAAAACACGCAAAAGATTTTTAAGGCTTTCAAAAGATTTAAAAAAATTTAAACAGATTTCAAATGATTTTAATGAGTTCCAAATTGATTTCAATAATTTTCAATTCCTTGAAATTTTACAAAAGTTTTCAAAAGGACTTCGATGGTTTCAAAAGTTTTTAGCCCCTTGCTTCCAGAATTTTCTTCCTTCAGTGCATGCCAAAAGAACACCATATTTTTCTCCATAAACAATTTAAATTTCAAATCCCATTTAAATTACCTCTACAATAAAATTCTCTAAATATTCATCAGCTAGAATAGAATTTACTCAAATTGTCTTTTTTAAAAAACACAGAAGCCATAAATTTTAATACTTCTTTTCATCTTCAATAGAATCTCCAGGCAATATTTTGTAACCCGATTTATATTCCACCCTAATTTTCCACTCTACATAAAACCAAATTTTTTTTCTAAATCTTATATTTTCTCCTAGGAAAAATATTACACCCACCCATATATCGTACTAGTAGTCATTTCCAAAATTTGTATATCTATTCTAAATATTCAAATGAATTTAAATTATTTTTTTAAAAAACCGCTAGTATCACTTAACGTGCAAATTATCATTTAAATTTCCCGCCAAAATGTAGACATCACAATTCTGGCGCGAAATTAAAATTACCTTTTCTATTTTACTTTAAAAGGTGTTTAGAGCAAATATAATATAAATCGAGTAATGTCCAATCAGTTCGAAAAATTTGAAAGCGTCTATTTTCCTCCTTTGCTTAAACTCGAAGTAATCGATTTTTTTCGCCCTTATTGTTTCAGAATTACAGCGAAAATTGATGATGACATGATTCGCTATTACGTGGACGAGGACCTCTTCCTATTTCAGGTTAGCCACGCTCGAGTTAAAGCCGATTCTGACACGGATCGAAATCATAATCCAGGATCACCAAACGATCCAGACACAGGGGATGATCCCCCTAACGCCGCCTACGATATCACCCTCATCGAGCTACCAACCTCGCGAATTCAACTTCCACCTTCACCCATTGTCCCCTCTGCGCACGCGCACCAACACGTTCACTCACACATGCACGACGCTGGAAATACGTGAACGGTCTCCGTGTCGCTATTTGTAAATAGGAAATAGAATAGATCTCGGAAATCGTCAAAAGGGCGCCAAATTTACAAGTAATGCCAACTTAAAATTGGCACTAAATTCAAATATTGGCGCCGAATACAGAAATGGCGTCAAACAAGAAAGTGGCGGGAAATTCAAAGAGTGGCGTCCAATCAGAAGGCACAACTTCAAGGTGAACCGGATGTGACTCGCCACTCCAAAGGGTGAAAAGTTTCGAGTGAAGTAGACTGTTAAAAATATCAACTCGAAATCTGGACGTGTCATTATCAAGCCAAGCAATTATTGCCCTCTCCATAAGATAGCTCGTAGATAATTTAGATAGATAGTTCAGATCGTATAGATAAATCAATCAAAATTGATTTTAGGTCCGTTATGTTATAAGAGTACGTGTGACGTATGTGTATGAAATTTTCATGTTAGTCTTTAAAGCCTTTCTGTTTAAATATTGTGTAAGATTGAGAGAAAGAGAGAGAGAGAGTTGAATTAATGTTTAAGAGCGTTTAGAGTTTAATTTGATGGAAGCCTAAAGAAAAGTTGTGAATATCTATGGTTAAATCGACGTTGCTAAGTGTCCAGAGGGCCGAAAATCCGACTTATTTCACACTTCCGTCAAATGCTCGCTATCGTACACTTTTTTATCCCCCGCAATAGTTAATAGGACTCCAGCTTCACTACTTATCTCACACTATTTTGAAAATTTTCCGATTTGAATTTGGCGAGAAATTCAAATTGGCGCGAAATTTAAATTGGAACCAAGTTCAACTTGGAGCCAAATTTAATTTGGAACCAAATTCAACTTAGAGCCAACTTTAATTTAGCATAAAATTTACAATAGTGCCAACTTTGAATTCAAGAACTGGCGTCAAATTTGAAATTGATACTGAATTTTGGGGGCTTACTGATACATTTATCGTAATTTTCTCAGCAGTAATAAAACAATCAAAATAATTGCAATAGTAATACTTGAGGTAGGCAAACATTTTTCCGAAAATCGCGCATGGCAGAACGATAGCTCTGATAGGTTAGACTAGACATTACACTGAATCACAAACATCTATAAGAATAATATCGTAAACTTTTAATTACACGTCGTACCGATATCAAAGCAACGATCAAAATACGCTTGTAAAATGCATATTATTATTGAGTATACTATATTTTGTTACATTTATTGTCAGAACAGCATATAGATATTATTATTATTAATATTATTGATTCTATTGACTAGAGAGGAACGTATGTATAATTGTTATTTGTATACGTATAAGAGCCGCGGGAGAGAGGGGAAAACACTGAATGTGCATTTGTGTATTTGTATACGTGCGAAAGGGAGAGAAATTTGGCAAAGATTTACTTATTAGTGTTGGTCCATGACATTTTATAATAAGCCGTCAATACTTCTCGCTTGCGGAGCCAAGAAGTCAAAGAATAATAATGTACTTGGTCGATGCCAGAGATTTACATTTTTTTTAAATATTAATTCATTGTTGAGTATTTTATATTAAGGATTAAATTTGAATCTCGAATTATTTAGTCACGTTGAAAGTTGTCTTTTTTTCTTACCTTTTGTTGCTGCTTTAAAATGCCCGGAGAGAATCTAAAAAAAAAAATAGAGGAATTTGTTAATTTTCATGTCGAAATATCTTGTAAAGTATTTGATAAGTAATTTGTGTTATGAAATTAAATTTGTCATTTGTATCAATATTGAATTTCAGAGAACTTAAATTGAAAAGTTTTGTGAAGAATTTTTCTCTTGCATTGATCATTTCGCGGGCAGAGTTTGTCGGATGAGCCATTTTATATATACTACTATTAATATTATTATCAAGAATAGACGTTCGAGCGTCACAAGGAGCCAGGTGGGAAAAAAATTAATTAAAAGTTTATTCATGCAGAGTCTGCGTTTAAAAAAAATGTATTTTCTATTTTTTGTTGCTCTCGCATCGAATAACGTGTGAATGCCCCTTGTGTTCGTTCGACGTTTGTGTATATGTGCATCATTGATCGCATGTGTGAAGGAACACGATCGGTTTAATCCGTTAGATCGGCCCAATAGGCTTAAATAACTCTAGATATACCCTAGTAAATCGGTTAGTATCGCATAGTCTGCTGATCGGTTCATGGATCATCGACAAAGAGAGAAAGAGAGCGAGTAATAAGAGAGAGAAGAAAAAAATAATGAATGTTTTATTGTCGCGACGTCTTGCCAACGTGAGATTGTGCCAGAGGTGATATTATATTATTATGATGTTTATTAAAAAAAACAATAAATATTATATTAGTACGTTTTATAAATTACAATTATTATTTCTGCCCTTTGTCCTGCCTAATTTTTACTATAAAATAATATATTTTTGTATTTAGTTGCTTTAAATTTACTACTTTTAGTTTAAGAATATATGGTAATTATTATACAGGGTATTTACTAAATTTTGTCCATGAAATTCCTGGAAAATTTCCGCATTTTTACTTGCTTATAAATATAAAATTCTTCTTATGAGAGAAAAGGCGCTTTTTAATAAATATAGATAAAAAATAGTCTTCAAAAGAGTTTCATAATTTTCTAATCGGGAATTTAAAGAGATTTAAAGAATTACAAGAGACTAATTTTATGGAATTTCAATGGATTATAATAGAAGTAAAAAGATTGAAAGGTTTTTAGAGATTTTATATAAATAAAAACTATTGAAAGAAATTTCAAGAGGCTATAAGATTTTTAGAGATTTCAACTGACTGTAACGAATTTCGGGAGTTTTTAAATTATTTTAAAGAAATTAAAGGGATTTCAAAAAATTCAGACGAGTTTAAGGATTTAATGGGATTTAATGGGATTCTAAAGTTTACTTTTAAGGAATTTGAAAATAATTCAGAGGATTTTAAGAAATTTAAAAATATATAATATATACAATATATTCCTGGTTTAAGTTAAACTGCTATTCTAACGAAAATTTAACTTGGAATTGAAATTAAAGTGTCCTCGAAACTTAATTGAAGATACTATTGTCAAGAGTACTAACAAAAATAAACGTACAGAAATCCAGGATTTCTATAATTTTAGTCCACCAAATTACTGATTTTTCCTAGTTGCAAATTTTAAATCTTTTCTTTAGTAGAAAATTATATTATTTTTTATATTATATTTATCTATAGAAAACATTTTTGTCAATAATAAAGAGTATAAAACTTAAAATTAAGTATAAATGTTGAATGGCAATATCATTTTTTTATTAAGATTTAAATACTATTCCGGAATCAAGTTTGTATCCCGGATTTACTTCAGTTCCCGATTATTTCCAGATTTTTAATCCCTTTTATCTCAAAGCGCCGCACAGTAATTCTTTAGCCATTACATCCGATCCATTCTTTGTGTATAAAGTATCAACCCCACCTTCAGAAAACCAGTTTCAATCGCAAAAACAAGAAAACCAAAAAAGAACAAAAAAAGAAAATAAAAAGCAGTAAAGTAGGAATCAGCGTAAGGAGAAATACCTTTTCCTCTAATACGTTCCTAAATAGATAAATAATCTCTCACTATTTATTAGAGTAAGCACAAATCAGGTTAAACGTCTTCATAAATTACGATAAATGTATAATTAATCCTTAAAGGCACTCGAGTCGAAAATTTAATCAGTGGATACGATAACAGAATGATATTTCGTAATAGAAAATCATTATAATTAAAAAATTTCACGATAAACTTTTTTTCTTATTTTCTTATTTATAATTGATAATTTTAATTTAGTATTGACAGAAATTAGTTCTACTCAAACTTGAAACTGTAAATATGTGACATTTTTTTAATGAATCTGTGAATTTTTTTATTCTCCATAAATCATGAACGGAATTGACCTCATTTTCTAATAAATGAATCTACCATCCCGTTTCTTAAAGAATAGATTAAAATCTTTCTCTCTTTTAGCGAATTCCAGCTTTTGTCAATAAATTTGACACACATCTTAGGCATTACGAAGCGTGGCTCGTTTTGTGATTCGTATCGATTAACGGAATAATGCGGATAATGAATTCAGATTCTAAGAGCCTAATGTGTCACCAATCGCAAATCAGGTTTTTCGATCCTTACAACCGTTAACACCCGCTCTAAATCAGTGAATTTCAGAGATGACGTGTAACATATGCAAAATAATATATTAGTTATTCCTCCACACCGTAAATAAAAAAAAAAAGTAAAAAAAAATCCCGCTGTATCATTAATAATAAAAATTACAGCTCTACAAAACATCTTATACCGAAGCAAGACAATAAAACGTTTCGGAATTCAGAGCGCGCTACACAAATATTTAAAATGATTTAAAATTAATATTAAAGAGATTTAAATACTTATCAATATCGGTAATTAAAAATTAATCAAAATAAACAAAAAAATATTCAAGAAAAATTTTCACAAAACTTTAAACAAATTCAAAAAATAAAATAAAATAATAAAAATAATAAAATACTAAATATTTATTTTAATTTTTGAATAAAATGCAAATTAATTAATGTTTAACAAACCTTTTGACCCTGTAGGATTTTTCTAGATGTATTAAAAGAAATCCTTCTTAGACAATTCTGGAACAGCTTAACATTTTTATAAATTCAGTGAAAGGTTCTCCACAAAATACATGATACTTAAGGGGGGGGGGCGGTTAAAATATATTTATCATGTGATATTGATAATGAAAATAAATATTAATAGAAAGTCTTTAATAAACTGACATTTGTTTAAATTATTATTATAATAATTATAAATCAATTCGAAATTTTCAGTATTATTTCCAAATTTTAAGGGGTATAAAAATAAGTTTAAAAAAGTATCACGTATTTTGTGGATTTACATTTGCATGAATTTAACGCACATTCAATAATATTGCATAAAAATTATAGCGATTTAATGAGAAAAATCAGCACAGTGACGTGGATAAAAGCTATCAAGAACCATTGATTCAAAAATAAATGGTTCATAATAGAAGTTCCCCTCTTCATGTTTGGGGCTCTTCGGCATATAGCCTCTTCTTTCTTCCGGCAATTGCCATCTATACCAATTCGATTTGCGCTCGAGTCCTATCAATCGCAATAAAATATCCCCCAGTATTTCAACTCGAGCACATTTCGCGATATCAACAAAGATAATTGGTAAAACGATTATACCAAAAATCATAGGAAAAAATATCTTCATGTAAATTTGAAGATATTAAGTCCCAATGCTACCTGCCTATAAGTGTAAAGATTCACACCAGATTTAATTACCTGCCTTCCTAGCTATATCTAAATGAAAAAAACAGATTCACTCCAACACACTCACTCCACGGTTCTCATTCTCTCTGCCCAGGTGCGAAAAATCCTAACCTAGGGATACCTCCCGGGACGTATCCTGCACCTGAACTTATGAGCCACTTTAGGGCATCTTTCAAATCCACACAAAAATAAAACAAAAAAAAAGCCTGAAATCGTACACTGTTTTTTTTTAATTTTTAAATACTAAATCAATTTTAATTTTTTAGAGTGTCTAGCGATTCTCTATAATAAAATCTGTAATAATTTCCAGTATTTTCCGGACTAAAAATTTGGAGCTTACGATACTGAACAATTGTTTAATGTGATATTATCCAAACTCAATTTCGTTAGCAAAAAATTATAAATTATAACCATTTTTTAAGTATTCTAAATATAAATAATGCCATGTATTAATCAATGAGAGTATTGTTGCAGCAGTTTGCCAAACAAAAAGTGGTTCGAATTTAACTTTTACTTTTAGCTATAAAAACTCAAATCTAAATTTCCATTTCATTTTTTAAATGAATTGGAAATACTCCGTTCCCCATTTATTTTACTAATAATCCAGGGAATAAGGATGAATAGATTGAGTGAAAATTTAAATTTACATTTAATTAATAATCAAAATTCAAAATAAAAATGAAATTCATAACCACAAACTGTTTAAGCAATCCACTGTTTAGGTACAATACATTCATCTAATTACTTGAAATTAATTTTATTTATCAATACTGTAGAAAATTATGGTTATTTAAATTATTCTAGATTTCGATTTGAAATATCTATTTTTAATATTTTCGAAAAAAATTCAAAGACATTTCTAAGTTTTCAAAGTCACCAGACTCCCTGAAAATTGTTAAATTTCAATGACTCAAAAAAGTGATTTTTTCTATACCAATAACAAAATAGTAGATTTAAATATTATATTCACTCTATAAAAAGTTTCTCATGTTAAGCAAAATCTACAAATACAGACACACCTTAAATTTTGCGACTATCATGATTGAAATAAAACGGTGTACGCCAAAAATAGATGATTATATAGACATCCTAATCTAAATTAAAATCATTTTAAAATAAAATCATGATTCTACAATTTTTCCATTTTTAATTTCAAATTTAATTAAAAACTCGAATTCAGATTAAAATTCGTTTGATAAGTTAAGAATAAAAAAAACTTCAATTCAAAGTAAATTAAAAACTAAAAAAAATTTAAATCTTTCAAATAAAAGTATTTTAAAAAATACTAATAAAATATGCAAATAGAAGTGATAAACAATATAAAATTCAAAAATGAATCTTCCGGTTTCTGTGCATTGAAGAAGAAATTAATTGAGGTTACAAAACAAACATGCTCGGCTTTCTTCGATACACAGTTTTCCCGTTCCTTTCTTGGATTTAAAAAAGATATTCTACACGCATTCTGTTAGTAGTAACTGTGATTAAGCCTCAAAATAGATTAATTGAAATTAAATAAATAGTTATTTTCTCGAGAGCCAAGAAAGGACGATTCCTGATCTATCAGAAATACAAAAATGACGAATATCCACTTGCTAATTAAACAATCAAGTTTAATTAGCTGTCACTGTGCGATTTTTTTATATAAAATACAACCGGTTTCCGTTGCCAGTTCGGACCATTCATCCCTGACATGTTTGGAAACAGGAGGAATTCAAAATTTGACGAACGTTTACAACTGTCCCACGTCGTGACGATGGCAGCATGATGTCTTCAGGCCGGTCCCTGGAGATCCCTTCTCTTCTTTAGACTTCTCCGAAGATCAAGGGCATTGCAGGGGACACTTTTTTTCGGATCCTCCTGTCATTAAATTGCATCAGATCTGAAAAATTGAAACGAATTAATAAATTGCTAAAAGAGTATTTCCAGACAGAGTATAAACATCATTTAAATAAAAAATTAATTATTATGTTTTGTAGACTCCAAAAAAAAAGTTATTCTCAAAAACCAACCTAGGTAGCGATGGCTACCCAAGAAACGCCTTAATACTCATGCTGAGTATTTAGAAATTTTACAAAAATTCAGAAACAATAACAAGAATTCAACCTTACTTAGTACTAAGTAAGTACTAAGTAAGTTTAAGTTAAACAGCTATCTGACAAAAATTTAATTTAATAAAAATGTTAAAATATAGGATCGCCACTAAAGTGTCCTCCAAACTTAATTGAAGAGAATATTGCCAAGAGTACAAACAAAGAAATAATAAAGAAGTCCAGGATGTCCACTTATGTACTTTGATGTTCTAATTGGAATGAAATATTATTTAATATTTTTCATTAAATACTTACAGCTACAATTTTAATAATCATAATTTACAATTAATTTGCGTACGATATAAATAACTTCAGTGCAGAAACTTGAGAGAATTTTAAGAGACCCACAAGTCGCCATGAAATCTTTACTGCTCGTAATTCATTGTGTAACTTTACAGCGACATTTTACAACGTAGGCACATAAATCCATAAACGCCAGAGCGATAAATATAATCGTTGTTTCTTAGTTGCTTTGTTTCGCTTTCTATTATCACGTTCGATTCTTTATTGTCATTATTAAATGCACGTAAAAAACTCAACGCCGATATAATAAATGACGAGCATTAGTAGCATTACATGTTTGTAACGAGTATCTGGCTGGCTGAGTATTGATTAATACTCGGAAATCAAATGTAACATGCAAATGCAGAAGGCGTAAACATATTGTGTGAACATAAAATATAAACAAATAAATATTTAGAATTTCAAAATTCCTAGATCTAGGATCCCAAAATACAAGAGCGAAAAATGTTTTTTCAGAAAATAAAAAGTAATTAGCGATTTGCTTCGCCTAAAACAACAAAAATTTCGAAATTAGCCTTAGCAGAAAAATTTCACTGGGAAAATCCAGTCCATGAACTATATGAAGATTTATGATTATGATTCACTTAAAAACAGAAAAAGGACGAAAACAGAAACTGACATGTGTTAACTGGTTTTTTTAACTTTCTATTACCTTGATTTAAAAAATATCCATTTTGTGTCAACATCGAAATTTCAGTCTCTTTAGAATGTAAACAAAGATTCACCCGAAAAAAACATTAATATTTATAATAATATTTTTGTATTCTATCATTTTAACGTTTTCTCAATTACTTTTTAAAGTTCCGCGTTTAATACAACTTAATTTTTAGATTGTAGCTCTTTAAAATAATTAATTATTAAATTATATCCTTTTTAATAACCACATGTAAATATTTTCCAAACCCACAACGCTATATGGCGTCTTTTAGGCGCCACTAAATATATGCCTTCGCACTGAATGGATATATAAACAAAAAATAAAAAGTATAACCTTTCCACCGTCATTTTTCCTTTTTCTTAAAACCGGCTTTTCCTAAAAATAGTGCTTTCGTGGCCAAGTATGAATTTTTAAGATATACTTTCATTTATTTTTATAATATTATTAATTTGAGAGTTAAAACAGCTGAAAACTGATATAAATACACTCTATGTAATACGAGGGCACTCGTCCATTTAAAATTTTCTAAATTTTTTTGAATTCCTTTCATTTATTCCAACTATTATTCTAAATTTTAAAACGTCTACAGGGATCGAACAACCTTAAAAACTAATTAAAGCAACGAATACTAAAATAGTTTTTCCCGTTACCAATCCGAAAAATACAAAACTCGAGTAACGTCCATGAAAGTAATTTCCTGTCAAACACTGTGTGGATTCTGGAATAATGTGAATTGAAGAAGGGTCTTATATTAAAGAGGTGCGATTTTTCTTGGAACAGCAAAAAGCAAATGCTTTACGAAAAGAAGCAAAAACAGTCAAGGGGTCCAGTGACCCTGGTTTTAAATATCTCGACAAGTACTTCGAATATTTTTGGGAGTTAATGAGTCCGGTTTGACGGGTTGTTGCTCTCATTATCAATTATCTCAAGCTGCCAAGGAATAACTTCCACGATGATGATATGCGATTATGGCTACCAAGGCAATATACACAATATAGTATACAATATATAAATTAAATTCCCTTTGCTAATATTCGAATACACTTAGCCAGAACAAGAAAGATGTCAATGACTCCTAACTTAGATGCGAAACAGATAAAAGACATTTTTACAAACGCAACCCACAGACATTTGATATCTCAAATCTCAAATCTCAATTTATTATTGCAGTATTTTTCATAACTCAAGAATAATCTGAATCTAGAACGAGAATAATTCAAATCATATTTTGTATCTCACTTTGAAAATAATTTAAAATTTTCAAATAATTCCGTCGAATTATTTGGGAGTTCCTTTGAATTTATTTTGAATCCTTTACATTTATTTCAATTCTTTAGAGTTCACTCTAAATGCCTTTGAATTAATTTTTAAGATATTTGAATATTTATTAAGTAAAATATGAAGAGATCGAATTTTGAAGTTAGAAACTTTATGAAATATCTTTAACTTAAGTAGCTTTGAGTAGTGGTTCTAAATCCACACTTTCTTATAACAAAATTCTGTAATAGACTTCATTTCAAATTATCAGAGTTAACTTTTCTGGAGGGCATTTGCCCCAGGGAGTTCATTCAGGGAAATTTTTAAAATAGAATTTTAATGAATTTCATATATGATTAAGAAATTCGAAGATAAGAAAACAGAGTTTTTATTGTTTTAGATAAGAGGATGAGTTTTCAGGAACTATCGATAAAAATGGATAGAAATTGAAATTTTTAATTCTTTCCATTTGAACTATTCTTGGCTTTTAAATCCAATTCCCGGAAAAGAATTTGTAACGGAGTGAATTTAATAAAATTCCAAGGGTACTCGATGGAATTTAAAATGAATTACAAGTAATTCATAATTAACCCAAAGGAATTTCGAATGAATTAAAGGGAACTCAGAGGATTTTAAAAGTAACTTCAAAGGGTGTCAAAATTAATAATAGTAAGTTTAAATTAATTCTAAGAGATACGAGGAAATTACAAAATTACTTCAGAGGACTTTAAAATGAACTCAAAGTAATTTCAAAAGAATTACAAAAAATTCAAAAATATTAAAATGTTTTCAAAGAAACATTGAAATATATCAAGAATAAAATAGAAACGATTTTTCCGAATCTACTTTTTTAATATCAGAGTCGATACTTTGTTATGTAAATTCAATCAGCTGGATTCATGATGAAATTACCATCAACATAATTTAAAACTCTATTAAAGACATTCTTTGTTAATGAGAATAAGAATACAAGAAATTCAAATATACCTAACTATATGTTTCAGACAAAAATAAAATATAGGTTCATCGTAAGAAGAGAAAAATTAATAACAATTATGATAAACCATTTTCTGCTAAATTGTGACGAAATCAATAATTTTTTCTTTACAAAAACTAACAAGAACTGCCAAAATTTCTAGTATTTTAAAAGTATTTTCAGGGTGCAGAGATTCAGACTTTTTTTTAAAAAAAGCTGTATGAACATTTTTCTGAAGTAATTTTCTGGAAACTTGATTGATGATGAAAAAAAAGAGTCAATCCCAAGCAATATTTGGAGTCGTTCGATCTATTCGTAGGATTATTTGATGTCAGGAATGTCTAACAAAAATTGACATAAAAAAGCTTTTCTTACAAGGTGATCGATTGCTAAAATGCTAATCTCAAGATGAAAAACGAATCTGCACCTGCACAGTTACAGTCTCGCAGCAGCAGAACAACTCGAGCAAGAACGCAGAAGCAAGTTCATGGCCATCTTGAATACGAACTCCTGTCCCCCAAGGCTGTTTCTCCAAGTCGATATATAGACAAACCGTATATTCTGTACAACTTTCCCAAATATCAGCAAACTGTTACTGAATCAATGGAAAGCGAGGGTACTGATTTGCATACTAAGTACCTGCAAAGATCTACGTAGTCGTTAGGAAGATGACGATCAGGGATAAATGAGCTAAAGATGATTGAGTATTATTTCGAGAGGTTCAAATGAGTGTGTACTGATAATTGCAGATAATTGATATTCAGAAGAACAAATAAAGCAAATGAAGCAGAATATGAAAATGAAGATGGAGATGAAGATGAAGAGAAGAAAGCAATTCATTATTATATATTGCATGGCATTATTCAGAAAGTTATTAGAGAAATAAGGAAATTTAGAAGAATCTCAAAAGATTTAAAAAACTGTTCTTTTTTTTTGTGTAAATATGACTTTGAATCAGTGAAAGTCCACTGGGAATTCATTAATCAAATTATGCGTGAAACTGTTTACTGTAATTCCAGTGGGTTTTCCTTGATTTTTTCAGTAGAAACTTTACTAGAATTTGGGTATATTTTTCTAGTGTAAAAATCAGGGAAAGACTACTGGAAAATTAAAGAGAACAAAAGGATATAAAAAGATCCAAATAAATTGATAAGAATACAAGGCGAATACCGAAGAATTTAAAGCAAATTCAAATGAATTAAAAGTAATTTAAAAAATTGGAAATAATGAAAAGTGATTTTACTGAATTTAAACAAATAAAAATAATTTAAATAATTTAATGAAATTGAAAAGAATTGAGATGAATTCAGGAAAACAGAAAATGTCTGGACGAAAACGGGGGTAAATGTCCTAGTTTTAGCAAAAAAAAACTATGATTACGAGCGGAAAGTTGACGAAACTAAATTTGCTCTTGTGGTAATTACCACATGTCTTTAAGATACTATAGAAAAAACAAAGTATTTCGTAACACTCTTACTTCATTTCTCAAAATTAATAACGCTCCTAACGATTTTGAGGTACTTCATCGAAGAGTCTACAGTCCACACCCTGGTAAAAATAATTAAACTTGAACCCTTCAGAGAAAGGTGAAAAAGAAAGAAGAAGAACTCTAAAAAGCTGATGAAAAGGAGTTAAATCAGGTAAACAAGCAAAAGAAGAAGAATAAGAGGACGATGAAGAAGAGGACGACGAAGACGAAGAAGAAGACTCGCAATGAAACAGGGGCACGATGGGGGGCAAGCAGGTTAGCCAGGGGAGGGCAAGCCCGTTATAAGCCGAAGCCTTGGCTATTCAGTGGCTTAGCAGCTTAGTACTGGCCTTCGAGACAACATCCCGGACCCAAAGTTGGTCCCACTGGTCCCACTCATTGCTCCAATTACATCAATTTTTTATTAGTTTCATTTTATCCCCCAAGTGAGACCCTCAATCAAATAACGAAATTGACGAATCCTGGTACGTCCGGGAATAAAAATTCGAGTGCAACTTTAAACTCAAAATAATGTTTCGCCGGAGGGAGGTTCCAGTGACAATCACTGCCCTTCTGTTGGTGATACTTTGGATTGGTGCAGAAGCAAGTGGGAACGTGGAATCGGATGATGCTATCACTATCGAGGGTGAGTAGTGAACAACTTCCGTATTTTGATTTCGAAACTGGAGGATGAGTTTAAAGCTCACTTTAGAGTCAGGATTCGTTACTACTGTTGTTATTATTATTTTATGGACTTCGATAGTATACAATATACATATATATTTATATAAGAGTGATCGACTCATCAGAGTCGGTCAGCGAACTCGCGACAGAGCCAAGTGGAATTCTATTATGTTGGCTGCGTACACCGGGACATGGTGGACTCGCATATTTACACGCTCATGAGACTGAACCAACTTTAATTAAAAAGACCTTGTATATACCTCTTCATTATAATTATTTCTCATTTCAAGAAGATTTTAAGACCAGACATAATTAAATCACGGGGGAGGTTTTCAAATAAAGATACTTTATGTGAAACAAATATAAAACTTCGATTTTGTTTTAAATTATCAATTGTAAATATAGTTTGGAACTCAAGGGATTTCACTGTTTGCTTTAGTGTCAGATAGACTAATTTTTTTGAAATTTTTTAGACTTAAGACCAAATAAAATTTTTTTTAATGTAGAATGTAGTTAAAATCTCACTAATTCTCTTTTACGATCTGGAAATTGTTTGAAATCTTTAAAAATTACCCGAAATATTTTTAAATATCCTCAAATATTTTGAATTTTATTTTAAATTCTTTTAAATCTCTTAAAATTTTTCAAATTTTTTCACATCTTTTGAATTCTGTTAAAATTCTGTCAAACCTCAGGAAACCCCTTCAAAATCCTTAAAATTCTCAGAGAAAAATATTGCAGTTAAAATATTCTATATGATTCCTTAAGTTACACAATGAATTACTTATAATTTAAAAACAAAATTCGAGACAAATTTATCACGTTTCATTGTCATAATTTTGTCGTTTTATATTATTTTTACAGAACTCATTTTCCCCCCTCAATAAAAAATGCACCGTAAGCTAATGTTTTACAGTAAAAACAGCAGACACCTTGGCAAGAGACAACAATACGATTTTCCGATTTAGAATGACGTAAGGTGTAACGGTTACTTTCGCAGGTTGTTTTATTTTCATTTTAGACTGCAGTTTCTTAACTGTTATGGGGTTTGGGTGCAAAGCGTAGGAATGTTTTTTATACGCACCTTAAGAGAAGTTAATGACTGTTTTTATGCTAAGCGGACGGTTCGAATTATTCTTGCATTTAAAAGTTACGCGAAATTCTAGTAAAACTCGACGTGAAGAAAAAAAAAACTTAAAAATCAATTTAGTCGTATTCAAATACACAAACCATTTTTTTAATTCTCTTCAGTAATCGAACTACTTTCATTTACGATTTTTTAACTTGTGATAGTTGTATTCATTTAAAAAAAAACTTTCAAATTCTATGCTTATTAGATTTATTACTGCTGTTTAAATTGTCTTTTCTTTAAATTTGAATTGAACCCGAAATCAGTTTGTAGTTTAAAATGGTTAATTTAAAAAACTGGAACAATTAGTTTAACAATAAGAGTCAGAACTAAAGAATGAATAATTTTAAAAGTTTAAGACCGAACCTAACAGTATAATAATTTTAATTTATTTAAATTTATTTTTCAGCTGCGGATTTAGACCAACGAGGAAGAGAAGACCGACAGATTTTAAGTCTCAGAAAAGAGAATGGTCCTCCTGGCAAATGTCTAACTTCAAAAGGTGAAGTTGGTCAATGTACGACCTTCAAAGAATGTTATCCTTACTTCAAAATCCCAGATCTTGGTGTTCTGGATGGCTGGGTTTTGGGAGTTTACGACAGCTGTAGTTATCTTCGAAGAGACGGACTTCCAGCTTTTGGAATCTGCTGTGCTGATTATCAACCCACTTCTCCTTTGCCAGATACAGAGGATGCAATCCCAGTCGAAAATCCAGACGAGGTAAGATCAACCTACAATAAATTAAGAGTTAACTCAATTACAGGAAGAAAATACAAAAATACGTTACGTCCCATTTTCTATAAATCTCCTGAAAAAATGGTCAATAAACGATTATTGAGAATCTAATTTTAATTTCAAATAATAATGAGCAACTAGACCAAAATAATATCATTTCTTCTCGAAATATTACTACTTGAGTGAGTTATTTCTTCAGGTATTTCCGAATGGAATTTCTAGCACATGTAATTGAAAAGAAATGATAATTGAGAGGTACTTTATAGTCAAGGCATGAATTCGGCACTATTCAGTGGCCAATGACTGAGTCACCAACCGTGTTAATTTAAAATCCTCTCTTTTATATTTGGCTCATAATTTATTACACGTAATTCTAAATTTTAGTTTAAAAAATAAAGGTAAAACTAATTAAAAACCAACTCTAAAAATATTCATTTTTACAATTTTACCTTAATTACTTTAATCGTTACTTCTCTACATTTCAGATTTTGAAAAATGGTACTGGACAATAATTAAATATTAAATAAAAGATGATTAACAATCTTAAATATTCAATTGTTCACATTTCAACTGATTTCAATAATCACAAAATGACAAAAATCAAACAAAAATAATTAAAATAAATTTGTTTTGCTACAAAAGAACTAAAGACTTGAAAGCCGAATTATTTGTGTAATAACCCCATTTTTGGAGAAATAACAGGTACAATTGACAATAAAAACTGTATGAGATGAAAAGTTGGAAAAAATGGCAACTCACTGTAACCTGAAAATTCTCAAGCTTGTAGACATAATTCTCCAGAAAGTTCAATTTCATTGACTTTTCATTTTCACTCGCGACCGAATCGCGTCTAAATAATAAATTATTCCGTGAAAAAGTAAAAAAGCTACAGAAATGCGACCAAAACCAACATGAAAAAAACCCATCGCGTCACGAATAAACTCGAATTGATTTACAGAAAAACGGTTCCCCTGCTGAATTACGTTTGAAAAACTTGTTTTATAAAGTAAAAACGATTATATAAGTATCGAAACAAGTACCGTGAAGTATACTGCGGACTGCCGCAGTTTCGCCGGTTTCGCCATTTTGATACAAAAGGACGCCAACTAAGTGGAAATCTAACCTCAATTTTCCGGAAAATTTACAAAGACCGAAAAAAGGAAAATTTTAGAGCAATTATAAGTAATTTAATTATCTAATCGAAAAAGGGAATCAAACAAACGTGAAGAGAACTATTTTCGGGAGTTAAATGAAAATTAATGTATTATAAAATGGAATTGTTCGCCTAGAAAATAACGGACGAGGTAACAAAGGAAAAGTTGGCGAAACCAGTGCTGCCAACTTGAGAAAAATCTCCTCATTTCCCATTGGTCTCATTGGTTAAATTTTAACAACGTGACCACCTTGACGGATTCAAAAGATGATTTGAAATATATTAATTTTATCATTTGTTTTATAAATAATAACTAGATTAAATGTGGCGTAGTTACTAAAAATTTATAAATATGAAAAAATTCTTTAACTTCACTTTAAAACTTGTACAGACGATATAGATGGAAATTTAATTAATAAATGATAGAATAAACGAAATGAAAATCAGCTGAAAATAGAATAAAATTTAACTGTCGAAAAATGATAAAAGATGATAAAATGGAAATTTTTAAACTTTTCTGGACTTTTGAGAATGTTTAAAAATCGAATAGGATTAAAGTGTTTAAATTGCTTAATAATATTAATCGCATTTTTTTATTTGTTTTTAAATCAGGTAATGGAAGTATCGGAGGATAAAGAAAAAATTGAAAGTGCGAGACCACGACCAATGCCTGCAGCTGCATGGCCACCTCAAATTCCAACTCATCCACCAGATCACACGATTCCTCCCCTGCCAACGCACCCACCTGCATTTGGAATTCCAGCAAAACCTACTCCAAAGCCATCAGCAAAACCACCAGCGGCAACCTGGCCCACCAAGAAACCTCCTTACTGGGTATCAGGAATGCCAGGCACACCATCAGGACTACCAGGATTCCCAGGAGCATTGCCTACTGCGCCGACTAAACCCCCCACTGCTCCTACTTCTTCTCCAATCAGTTCAGCTTCCTGTGGCGCGAAAAATGGAAATCAAATGATTGACTCTGATCGAATCGTTGGAGGACATAATGCCAAGCTTGGAGAATGGCCTTGGATCGTTGCACTTTTTAATGCTGGAAGGCAATTCTGTGGAGGATCTCTGATTGATGATGTCCACATCCTGACTGCGGCACATTGCGTCGTTAAGTAAGAATTATTTAAAAAATACAAGATATTAAGAGCATTAAATCCAAGTTCAAACATTAAAATTCAATTTCCTCATTTTATGTACTTAACAAATATTATAACCAGTTATTTTTTATCTCTGTACTAGTACTCACTTTTTAAATAGAATTATGTGTATAGAGCGAAAATATATCCAATTATTATATTTGTTGAGTAAAATGAAGAGATAGAACACCTTTAAATTTTTTAAACTTTTAATTTGAAGAGCTATTCATTTGAAATGGTTTGACTTTCTAATGTTGGTCTTTGAAAATATTTAATTTTGAACCTTTTCAATTTATCATTCTACCTTTTTACTATAAGGATTGACTTCCATTTCATCTGTAATTCTAATTTTATCTCTTTTCTCCTCCATAGTATGAATTCTTGGGACGTCGCAAGACTGACTGTTCGCCTTGGAGATCACAATATAAAAACTCCCACCGAAGTTCGTCACGTTGAGAGACGAGTTAAGCGAGTCGTTCGACACAAAGGCTTCAACTCTCGTACTTTGTACAACGATGTTGCTATTTTGACTTTAAACGAACCCGTAGAATTTACAGAACAAATCAGACCCATTTGCTTGCCTTATGGATCAAAGCTTTATAGCAATGAAGCTGCGACTGTGATTGGATGGGGTTCTCTAAGAGAAAGTGAGTCCAATTTTCTTAAATCGTATTCATAAAAACAAAGAAAATTATTTGTATTGCTTATTTTAAAAACTTTCAATTGAAAAATATTTTATTTATCATGATTTTCATTCAATATTCTTCAATTTTGAGATTGAAATTGTCCAGCTTTTTTATATTTGAATCAATAACATAATCTCTCAATCAATTTCACAATCTTCCAAATTGAAGATTTTAAAATTAAATAACTGGATAATTAAAAATGTAAAATTGTTCCAAATCGAATATTTTACAACCAAAGTTTTCAAAACTACAAAGTTTCAAATATGAAGTTCTCCAAATTAATACTGTATAAAAAACATTTAAATTAGCTTCCTGATAGTCATCTTCATTGTAGCTTGAAATATTTAAATACTTTTCATTTCGTAATTTTCTCCCTGTTCTCTTGAAAAAGGTGGACCTCAGCCAGCAATTTTGCAGCAAGTAACAGTTCCAGTATGGACGAATGCAGATTGTAAAATAAAATACGGAGCAGCCGCCCCAGGTGGAATAGTCGACAGTTTCCTCTGCGCGGGTGAAGCCGCGAAGGATTCCTGTTCAGTAAGTGGCCATCACAACTTTTTCCGTCGATTATCTTTTCAGTAGATAATATGCGTCTCATTAAACATTTATTTTGCTTCTTTTTCAGGGTGACAGTGGAGGTCCCTTGATGGTGAATGACGGCCGCTGGACCCAAGTAGGAATCGTGAGCTGGGGAATTGGATGTGGCAAGGGCCAGTATCCAGGCGTTTATACGAGAGTCACGCACTTCCTGCCCTGGATAAACAAAAATCTAAAGTAAAAGCTGCCCCTAGTTATAATTGCGATGAAATAGTCAGTTTCCGCCAATCGATTTTTTTGTGGATCTGATACCTTGATACCTGGAAATCTTGAAACCTTGTAACCTTGATAACTGGAAACCATGAAATCTTGAAACCCAACCGGTCCTCAGAAGCTGATTATAGTAATCGTGACTCGATTCCAAGACACTGAAGGAATGAAGGAACATTAAATGAAATTAACGAATGAATTGAAGGTTTAAGTGGTAGCTTCGAAGAAAATATTGCGTCCGATGATTAATAGAATTGATAGTTGGTTGCTGACGAAGTTGTTTAAAGTGGATTTGAATTTACTAAAAAGATTTTTATTAGAAGGACTTTTCTTAAAGAACTTTTTAAAATTTCAACCAACAACGATGATTGCTTAGTTTATTTATTTTTAATAGTAGTTACTATTAGGACGTAGTTTTTATTGCCATATTTCTCCACAGTTCTAGATTCAAACTGTGAACAGTTTAAGTTGAAACATAAAAGTTGAATGACGTTGAAAGTAGTAGCAAATGAGAATTGAGATTGTTAGTTTTTAAATTCGATTTTTGAATTAAAAGGTATTAAAAAGTCGAATTTATTCGATGAATCCTCGACATTATGTTACAGACTGTAAGAGGTATTAGTTTAGGTGACTATACATACACTCTAGTATATAAATTATAAAAATTATAAAAATAAAATATTAGACTCAATTGTTATTTTTTTTACATTCCGAATTTCAGTTTTATGAAGGGGATTAAGTCTCGCAGTTGCTCACGTTCAAATGCTGCAAAATATTCCGTGCTGAAAATGAAGAGTATATTTTAATACATATTAAATTTCAATTGCGAACGTTAAAAATTATTTCAGTTTTAAAACTATTTTGAATTGAAAAATTTGAAAGCTGATTTAAAACTATTGAATATTGTTTAGCCGCTAAAGAGAAAAATAAAAAAATTTTCCCCCTTTAACGGGAAAAATAAAATACAATAAACACCTTGAAAATAACACGTGTCGTAATTATCATCCGGTTGAGGGATGAAAGGTGGTGTTGCTTTCTGAGGTTCGTCCCAAGGAAAGTCTTTAAAGAGACTCATTTTTCGAACCTCGATTGCTGTAGGCCTAGCATTTTGGTCCAAAGTAAGAAGAGCGTCAATCGCTTTTATAGCAGATTCCGAAAGAGCTTCCTCTTCTTCAGGCCAAGGTACATCTCTCGCAAGAATATTGGCGAACACCGCCTGCGGTGTCTCGTCATTAAATGGCGGGATTCCCGTCGAAAATTCATATAAACAGACGCCTAGGGCCCACCAATCAACAGCTGGACCATGTCCTTGCTTCATAAGCAATTCTGGTGCCAAATAATCGGGAGTCCCAAGAATTCTATCGTCAGATCTATTCAAACCTGATTGGGCTCCTCTTCTCACGGATTTTGGTGTCCTATAAATGCAAAAATTCCAAAGATAATTATTAAAATTAGAATTCTAATGAAAGTTTATAAATCGTGCTTATTACAGCCCTTGTCAAATCTCATAATCTCTTCTCAATGAAAAATTAACCTACCTATAAGGTGTATAGCTGCCATTTACACTCGTCGCTGGAGTCTTAATCGGCGAAATGCCTTGAGGAGATCTGTGTGATACATGCAGACTATCCACACTCATATCCGGAGCCGAATTCGAAGTAGTATGAGGCAACTCAAACCTAGTTGACTTAATCACTCCAGGTTTTTCCTCCTCCATCAGCTGCTTCTTCCTATCAGGCCAAATCCTCAGTTTATTCGCAGAAACAGGCGTACTAAAAGCGACTCTTCCTCCAGATCCACCCTCTCCAATTTTCCCTTGGACTTCAGATTTTTCCTTTATAAAATTAGTAGCCATACTAACCGGACTCTTAATGCAATCAAACATCGCTCCTCGACTCTTCCTTTTAGGAGTCACATCTCCTTCTAATTCCATCAAACTAATCTCTCTCGTCAATCCAGTACTCGCAGTATGGTTATTCAGTCTTTTTCTCTTCGTTCCTCTAGCGAAGGAATTTACACAACTACTTAAGGGACTTATTTGAGAGAAAGCATGCGTCTTTTCGGCTTCCAAGGTTGACTCTTCTTCCTCCTCAGTGTTTTGACTATTAGCATGCATCGCTGGAGAAATTTGACTCCTGAAAGCACTCTCCGAAGAAGCCTCGCAAGTGTGATAGCTTCCGGAACTGGTAAAGTTCCCATCATCAGTTCTTGCTAATTTCGACAAATCTTCAGCAGAGTGAAATGGATTGATCCCAGAAACCCTGGAATAATCTCCAGAAGGTGTCGAGCCGCAGGAACTTAGCGAAGCTCGGAAAGACTTTCGTTGAAGCGCTGGAAGTAAATTGCAGGCAGGGTTGCTTCTATCACTTAAATCGAGAAGATTCGAGTCACTGGCTGATTTCTGACCAGAGCCAAAAGATAGATGAGAAGTCAGGGAAAGAAGTTGTCCTGGAGTTCTCGTTAATAAACTCGGGGTGCAGTTTACAAGATCCGATATTTCCAGGTCTCTGTGGAGAGTTGAGATTTTGCTGAGACCAAAATCTGTTAGTTTTACGTGTCCCTCTTTCGAGAGGAGCATGTTGTCTGGTTTTAAGTCCCTGTGGACTATTCCGTGAGAGTGAAGGTATTCCAAGGCGAGAGTCACTTCTGCTGTGTAAAATGCTGCCATGGACTCTTCCATGAAGCCGTAGTGGCCTAAGAGACTTTTGAGATCACCACCGACCATGTATTCCATCACGAGATAAACACTCGTGAGAGTTTGGAGAGAATAGAAGAGTTGGACGCAGTAGGGACTTCTGGTTATGGCCAGAGCATTTCTTTCTATGACGACCTGGGAAGCCATGTTTTTGTGAATCATCTCGATTTTCTTCATGACTTTGATCGCGTAGACCTGCTCTGGATTTGTCTTCTTGTAACCGAGGAAAACCTTTCCGAAGGCTCCTCTGCTAATAGGCTTAACTATCTTGAAGTCTTTGATCTCCGGCACCTGAAAAAATTTATTTATTAATAATTGAAGCTTTATTTAATTTAAAGTCTTTTCGAGCATGTTTGAAAAGATAGAGGTGTCATAATAGTCTTAGTAATCTTAATAAATTGTTGTATTAAATTGTTAAGGGTTTTAAATCCAAGTACTGATCTTAAAATGCGGACTTAATTTTATTTGTCAAATAAATTCCGAACATATTCCAAACCCCTTAATTTTTTAATTTACTGAATTAAGGGCATGTGACGCCTTATTTACCTCAGTTTCGTCAGGTTTGTTTTGTATACGCGGATGTAACTTGCCGAATTTCAGTGAAAAATATTAAATTCAATAATAATAAATAGCCTTTTAAATAATGGAAAAATTATGAATAATATTACCTGCACAATAAACGGACCGAATAAAAAATTAATACATAAATTACTATTAAGATAAAATCCTTCTACATACCTTTGCCGCAGGGTTGACGATTTTCGAGATAGTGTTAAAGATAGAATTGTCAATTTGCTTATCATTTTGCTCCGGTGTGCGTTCGCATTTTCTCACTTCCTCCTGAATTTCCACTTCATTTTGTTCACTTTCGCCCATATTTATCACATTTGTCTCTAAATACTGCTCCGTTTCACTTCCAACACCCGAATCTGCCGCACTCTCCATTTAAAAAGCTAACCTCACGTTTCAAATCGAAACGATTTTCACGCACTATGCTCTCGTTTCCGCATCAAATATTGCAAACAAAGCTTTCTCATTATGCAAAACTGAGGATGTTGTTTGTCACCAACATTTTATCACGAAAAACAACCAATGCGATAATTCCGGACGTTTTTTTCGTTTTTTTGGCAGTTTGGAAAACAACAAACATGTTGATGGGAGCGGGAGAGTCAACAGTCAACTTTCCACCTGTCAAATAAACCGGAAGTGCTTAAGCGGCCATGTTTCATCAAAACTACCGCGAAAATTCAAACGTGAAAAACGGATGAAAAGCAATTCAAAATAAAACTTGGAATCTTTCTTAGCGTTGAGAATATAACATTTCTCATCGTCTTTCAATAAAATGAAACTTAAATTTCTTTAAATTTTGTTGGATTTCTTATTTTCCCAGTTTTTTTATCAAATGTCGAAGGTTATTAGTTCAATATTCAACTTTTATGAAACTGCAATGTTTATTTACAAGTAAAACGATCGAGAAATGTACACTTATTTATATCTCATTTCATTCTTTCGCTAGGAACTAATTTATAAGCTATCTTCAAAATTTTGTACAATAGTTAACAATTAGGATCTGAAATATATTCTGTTATCGCCGGCCTTTTTCTCACTCGTCTCTTTTTCTACCTTGACATATATATTTCAATAAAAAAAAAAACGTATAAAATTCCTAGTACAGCATCGCCAAGCTTTCGGATCCCAATAGAAACTAAATTATCACTTTTACAAAAATCGTCAACAAGCCTAACAACTCGAATCATAATTTTTTAAAAGAAATCATCGAATCTACACTAAACTCCTCAAAAAGTCAAGTTTCTTTCATTTGCATTATCCTATAAATAAATGTCATCATATTTACAATAGTTACTCTCCAAATTTTCGGTGAGAGTATAATGTTAAACTTGAAACTGTTGTTTAATTTGTCTTAAGAGATCGAATTAAAAGACTACGACAAATTTTGAACAACGGATGACGCTGGTTGCAAAACTTTCCTAGAAAGTCTCATTTGTCCCGAAGCTGGATCCCGTCCGTAATATTTAACTTGAATTTCTTGGCCGACTTCCATGCCAAGGGCACTAGGATGTCGAACTGCACGCATATCTAGTTGCGTATTGTGCAAAAGAGTAGGAACCATATTTGAATATAACGTCACCATAACTCCAATCTCACGGATTTCGACAATCTTCGCTGTGTAAATTCCTCCGAATTCCAAATTGGGTTCTCGTTCCTGCTCCAGGAGACTTTTAATTATCTCCTGTGCTTCGTTCATTGCCGTCTGGTTTGGCGCAAAAAGTGTATAATGCGTTTCATCTTGGGCGTTCACCTAAAAAGATGCTCGGATAATTATTGAATTCAATTTTGAGTAGACTTTAAAACCTATACAATCAACTGAATTATCAATTCTTTACCTGCACTCCCGTTTCGAAAAGAATTTTCTTAATATTTCCACCACCTATTCCCAAGAATTTTCCACGTTGATGAATCGGAACCTCGAGTGTCTCAGTGACTGGCATGTTGTCCTTTTTGGTAAGTCTTGGTCCATTAATCGCTTCACACATGATCTTCCGGATTTGATTTTTAGCTTTCGCCGCTTGGCTAATAGCCTCCATCACAATTTTGAGTGGCAGGCCTGGAATTTTCACATCTGCTTGTAATGCCGTGATTCCTGTTGGTGTTCCAGAAATTTTAAAGTCCATGTCTCCCATGTAGTCCTCAATTCCCTGAAATTTTGATTTAACTTTTTAAAATTTAGTAAATTTAGTAAAATAATAAACTTGATTGAGAAAAAGTATTTGAATGCGTTTATCTAATTTAAAGATTTAAAAATAGACGAAACTATTACCAGTAAATCTGTGAGAATTTTATAATCCTCAATCTCCGCTGGATTATCTTTAGAGTAATTAGTTACTAATCCCATGGCGACTCCTGCCACAGGTGAACTAATAGGAACTCCAGCGTCCATTAAAGCCATCGAACCACCGCAAACGGAAGCCATAGATGAAGATCCTATTTTTTAAAGAATGAAGTTTTATTTTAATTTGGAAAACAACTAAAAAATTAAAATTAAATAATTATTACGAGAGAAAATATATTTTAAATTAATTAATTTACCATTTGATTCAAAAACTTCACTTGTCAGTCTTATCGTGAATGGAAAATCCTGGGGAAGAACTGGTCGTAACGATCTTTCTGCTAAAGCTCCATGTCCCATTTCTCTTCTTCCAATATTCGTTCGTCCTGTTTCGTTAGTCGCGAAAGGTGGGAACTCGTAATGTAAGAAGAAATTCTTCTGCTTTATGCCACTATTAAAAAAAACAAATTTGATAAAATTCTGAGAAAAAATATCTTTCTCGGTCTTTAATTTTTAAATTAAAACCTTCAGAACTGAATAATTTTCAGTTTATGTTTTAATTTGAACGACTTTAAAATCCAGAATCTCAATTAAGAATATAATTTTAAAAATAAAGCATCCAAAGTCTGATAATTTAAGATCGGAATATTAAAAATGCCTTAGACTGAAAAAAATAGATATCTCACCTAGTCAACATAGAAAGTGTATCCATCTTCAGAGCACTTTCCAAAGAATCCAGTGTTACAGTACAAAAAACCTGAGTCTGTCCCCTCTGGAAAAAAGCAGATCCATGAAGGACTTTATAAAGATCAACTTCACAATTAATATTCCTTAGATCTTCGAGTTTTCTTCCATCACACCTGAAAAATAAATTCTTTAAAATCTACTCTAGAAAAGTCTAACAATAACTTTATCAAATCTTCATATACCTCAGATTATTCTCAAAAATAAGCTTCCTAAAAATTTCCTTGGTGATTTGTCCATAGGCTTCCACAGCCAGTGTAAAATTCAAATCCGTGTAACTCTCTTTTAAACTATCTAAAACTTCTTTCCTTAAATTACTAACTGCCGTATCCCGAGAGATTTTATCATGACTCTTATCCGTGAATATTTCTCTAAGTTTCATTTCCGAAAGGGATTTGACAGACTCTAAAATTTCTTCGAAATTTTCTGGAACTGGTTCGACCGGTCTTTTCTCTTTTCCATGTTTTTTTTGGAGAATTTCTATTGAATTAATAATTTGTTGGCATTCCTTGACTGCAGCTTTCATTGCTTTTTTGAGAATTGACTCGAGGATAATGTTTGCTGAGCCTTCAAGCATGACGACTAGATTTCTTTTGGTGGCGGTGACTATTAAGTTTAAGGTGCTACTTTGCATTTCTCGTCTGGTAGGATTGAAGACTATTTCATTGTCGATTAATCCTACGCGAACGGCACCTACGGGGCCATTCCAGGGGATGTCAGAAAGAGCTAAGGCGGCAGATGCTCCGTTGATGGACAAAACATCAGGATCGTTGACGCCATCCACAGAAAGCATGTTGCACATAATTTGTGTTTCATAATTGTACCTAGAAGGAAATAAAGGGCGAATTGATCGGTCGATTAATCTGCTGGTGAGGATCTCGTGTTCTGTTGGGCCGAGTTCTCTGCGGAGAAAATTCGTAGGAATATGACCAGCGGCTGCTGCTTTTTGTCGGTAGTCCACGACCAGAGGAAGAAACGATTGTTGAGTTCCGGAGGTGTAAGTTCTGCTAACGGCAGTCACCAGAACTTCGGTGGCTCCTGAGCTTACGACCGCACAACCGTCCGCAAAACGGGCATATTTTCCGGTAGATATAGAGAGATTTTTGCTGAAATGTTTTTTTAATATTAAATTCGGATATATATTTGTAAAGAGTCAATTAATTAAAGATCAGTAAAAATTTTTGGTTGATAAATATTTTTTAATTCAGTTCAGTCCAATGTTCAGAGAAAAAGCATTTATATAAAGTTCATAAAATTATAAACGCAAAATTTGTGGATATTTCATAATTTCTGTGAATTATGGGAATTAGAATTAAAAAGCCGGATTTTGAAAGAGAGGTTGGGAAATTTTGTTATCGAAATCTAATAAGTTTTTCTTAATAATAGTCTTTAGAATCGACAAATTTAAGGTCTTAAATATTTTTTGAGTTAAAAATTACATTTCTTTAAAGAAATCAAGGGGATTTAGCATAAAAAAAAGACACGGAAAATAGAAAAGATAGAGGTTATAAAGTTGAACTTACTCGCCTGAGAGGGAAACATTAACTTTTGACCCAACTTGTGGTTCACTTTTTGTACAGAATAAAACTCGGCGTGAGACATTTTTTAAATTAATGCCTCTACCTATCGAACATATTATATTATGATAATTTAAAAATCTACCGAAATTACTAGTGACCAAGGCAGCCATTTTTATTTATGTGAACGTACAGCATGTCAGCATGTGCAATTATTTACCGACAGAGTAACACCGTAGTTAATTTCGTATGTAGTTTTTTACATGTAAATTGCGTATGTAATTTATGTCAAAGCAAAGAAATATCTTTTCTCTATCTTTGCCTAGGTTTCGAGAACCTATTTCAGTTTTCGCTTTTCGAGAACCTATTTTAGTTTTTAATTTTTTTAATTTACATTCTTAGGAGATTGCGCATGCGTCATACATTGCATCTGATTCGTTGCTTTTCGCACCGTATTTAAAACTTTAAACACATTTTTTTTGTTTATTATAAAAAATGTCTTTATCTTATAGAATTTATGCAAAAAGTATGTATGTATCAAATTTACGGAATTATTGGCATATTCTGGATGTTTCCAAAATGAGAACTGAAAAATTAATTTTAAATGTATTTAATAGTAATTAATAATTAAAGAATAAGAATTTCATTTAAATTTGTGTAATTCTCCTTAATGCTGTTTAAAAAATTAATGTTTTCTTTGGTAAGGAGCCAAATTTCGTAAAATTTGTAATTCTCGTAAGAAACTTTGTGTTGGGTTTTGGCAAGAACCAGCAGATGTAAAAAAATAATGATGAATTTCATTGTCTTTTTCTGTTTAACATTTCTAATTTTTCTGTAGGAAAAAGTTAATTGATTTATTTATATGTATAATATGTTTTTGGTCCTCTTAACATTCTACACATTTTACTTGATCACTCGAATGTAACAAACAAATAGCTACTGTTTTTTGACGTTTCATATCCTTTCAGACTGAGAAATCCATAAATGTCTGCGATAAGTCTATGATAAATAGCTAGCATTATCAATCTTGAAAAATATTTGCTAAAGACTAAAAAAATGCTGTATTTTGTGCAATTTTCACCTCAAAACGTTAAAAAACCGCAGTAAGCAATCACAAAACTACCACCAGACGATTCCAAAAAGAATTTTTGTAAAATTCAGTTGGCACAAGAAATGAAAGAATTTGAAAGAATAAACAATCAAAATAATTAAATAAGAAATATAAATCACCCAATAGAATTGGAAAGAATTTAAAGGAATTTAAATAAACAATCAAAAGAATTAAATAAGAAATATTATAAAACACCCAAAAGAATTGGAAAGAATTCTTTCAAAAGAAAATTTCAAAAGAATTTTTAAAAATCCAGAAAACTTGGAAAAATTAGTGGTCGAATATTAAAAAAACTATAACATTTAAACATTTAAAAAATATCTACTCCGTTACAAAATTGGGGTGCCAATTTTTCAACCCACTTTGAAATTTTTTTTAATTTCCTTTTGAAATGGTTTAATGGTCGCTTTTTGATTGTTTGGCACTTATTTTTATAGTTTGCTGATCAGAAATCTATAAAATATTCAATTTAAAAAAAAATAATAATATGTAATCGAATTGCGCAGAAGTTTCTACGCAATTCGATTATTTTTTTCATATATATATTCATTTGGCGCGTAATTTGACAACAATAAAAAGTACGCCAAGTCAGTACGCTATGAAGAAACTATTTATTATTAGGCTCTTATAATAATAATTAGATTTAGTAATTGTTTGATACTTTATTGACGTTTAGTGTGGTCAAACTTTCAAAAATCAACATTTTCACAATTGCTGTGCCAACTTCAGGCTGCACTCCACTTTTGAATTTTGCAAAACCTCTTTTACTATCTTTTGTTGTTCACTTATAAGTTATTTCATGGTTGTTTTTGAATTTACATGGTTAAAATTGTAAAAACTACATAATTTTTAAAAATTGTTATATATTCCAAAGATATCTTTGATCAAAGATAAACTAATATCTTTGCTTTAATTCTTAAAGGTTGGTAGTGTGCAATCGAACTAAATATCGATTCAACTAAATTCGCAAAAATACTGTTGGTAAAGTAGAAATTGCAAAATGAGTGTGTTTAGATTTGCGAAACTGAAGTTTTCTCGCTTTGACACCTGTGCATTGTTGATTCCCGTAAAAAGAATTAATTGTAAACAGAATGGCTTGAAGTGTTTGAAGCAGTCTGAAGTCTGATAAGGGTGAAAAGTAAACAATTGTGCATCATTAATGTTTTGCTTCCGGTTGCGGCATCCTTACCACCTTTATTATTGATTTCTTTTTGACAGCACAGAATTAAAGTAAATTCTGTGTGGCAGTCTAAAAAATCGTGATTAACGTCATGAGTTTTGAGGAGTTTAAAAACGAGATTGAGGTCGGAAGTAGAGAGTGCAGAAAAAAAGGGACTACGATTCGCAGCAAAGAACGTGAAGTGATTAGATCAATTATTGAACTTTGTGATCAAGAATCTAGGCAAAAGTGCTTATTTTTTCCACTTCGTCAAGCAACTAAACGGGCTGCTCAATACGCAAAAGTTTCGGAAAGAACAGTTAAAAGAATTAGAGAAGAGGTTAAACTGGGTATCGAATACAGTGATAACGAAACTAATAATCCACAAAAATTGTTGGTGAGTTAATTATTATTTTTAGCTTAAATTTTAATTTAACTTTATGGAAGTCTAACTTGATCGTATTTGGTTTTAAATTTTTTTTCTTGTATTTTTTGCAGAGTCAGCTTTGTATTCTATATTTAGACGCAATTTCAGGAAACGATTTTACTTTATTCTGCTTTATTCATCACGGCTCGTTAGCAGATATTGCATTCGCTATTTTTTTTTAATAAAACCTTTCTTTTTATTAAAGAAAACAAAAAAAATTTACTGTGGTAAGAGCAGAAATGTTTTAAAAATTTCATTGTTATTAAAATTTTTAAGAAATCAATGTATTAATATATTTTTGTTTGCATAAAATGAAGAATAAGTTAGAATTTAAAGTTCCTTGAAATTAAACAATTGTACGACAATTTTTCATAAATTAAAGTTAAAAAGTTATTAAAGTGGTAGCCACCAAAAGAAATTATTTTTAGGCTTACAGACTTAAATAATTTGATACTATAAAAATTTAAATTTTAAAAGATTTCGTAAATAATTCATTAATACATATGTTCTATTATCCCCAAGAAGTTTAAACGCTTTTCCGGAATCAAATATTTGTGATTTATCTAAAATCTCTTTCCTTTACAATTTACCACATTTTATCACAAAAACAAGTTGTTTTTTTAATTTGAAATATTTATTCCGCGCATGCTCAGCTGATAAGTAGATAAGGAATATATTAACCGCAAGGAGATAAGTTGCTCTTTATATAACTAATTCATTTTTCCTTTCACTCCAGTCTCTGCAACAGAGTTCTACTGACATCATCCCACATTTCTCTTTAAATATCCAGAGAAGGATAAACATGAATCTAAAACTCGCCTGCAACTTGTCCTTCATGTTTTTGGAATGTCCAACTATTATCGGACGATATCAACTAGCAAAAGAGGCTGGATTTAAAGCAGTTGAAAGTGGATTTCCCTTCGGATTTTCGATTCAACAGGTCGTTGATGCCAAGACGAATGCTAGCATTGACCAAGTCCTCATTAATGTATTTACAGGTATGATTGTAAGATATTTTTCCATAGAAACAAATTAAAATTAAAAATTGTAAATTTTACCCTTAAAGTAATGTTCACTTAATTCTAATAAATATAATTATTATTCCGAAACTAGGAGACGTAACGAAAGGAGAATTAGGATTTGCCGCCATTCCTGGAAAAGAAGACAATTTCGAAAGGAGCATTGATCTTACAATTGAGTACGCAAAAGCTCTAAACTGTAAAAAGTACGTCTATATTTCTAATTATTTTGATATAAATATATATATTTCGCCTTAGTAGAATTTATCAAATTTTTAAAAATCTCTTTCAGGATCCACGTCATGTCTGGAAAAGTGGAACAGATCACAAAAGACAACGACGAGGTTTACGAACGTAATCTGAGGTACGCGGTTAAAAAATTTGAGGCAGAAAATATTATAGGTTTAATTGAACCTATCAACCCTTACACTATTCCAAACTACTACATGAACAGTCTCGAGAAAGGTAAATACATTAAACATTTCATCACATTGCAAAAAAATTCAAGACTTGATATCGTTATTCATATGTCTCAATATTTAAACACTATTTTTTCAGGATTGGCAGTTGTTAAAAAAATAAATAGTCCGAACCTAAGACTGATGTTAGACATTTTTCATGTCCAACAAATTTGTGGCAGCCTCACTAAAACTATTCGAGAATACCTTCCTTTCGTTGGTAAGTAAAGGAAATTTACTATTTCTGTTTAAATTCAATTTCAGGGTTGTTTTAGCAAATCTGTTTCAAAGTCTACGCATTTTACAAATTTTTTAGCAACCCTCAAACTGAAAATTAATTTCTAAATTTTCTGAACTTTTAGGACACGTGCAAGTGGCCCAAGTTCCCGATAGAAATGAGCCAGATACTCCAGGAGAAATAGACTACAAATACATATTCTCTCTCCTTGCAAAGGAAGGTTATGACGATTACGTGGGTCTGGAATACAGTCCAAAGACCAACACAACTGAGGGAATCAAATGGATACAAAGATTTGGTTTCAACTTTTAAAAATATAAGTATATTTTTTCTGTAAATAATTAATTCCTCGTGTGATATAGTAGAAATTATAATTAAGTTATAGATTTAATAAATATACTTCCTTGTCTTACAAACTTGTCTGAAGAAGCGAATTATTAATTGAGAAATAATTTTACTTCGAAGCGCGGAGATTTATATTTTAACAGAATTATTGTAAATAGTATCTTAATTGTAATTTATCACTCTGACCACAGTAATCTTGAAAATAATTAATATGAGAATATTAAAAACTAATTTTATCTTTCACTCTTTTCCGACAATATCTTATATTATGAAAGCTTTCATTTTTAAACTTATTAAAATTTCTTATTTAAAGTTCTTAATTTAACTAAAATGAATATTACCGCTTTTAAATTATTTATTTCGACGATGACAAAATTGCATTTGCACATTAACGACCACTCTTTAAATTGCACTTTACAAATACTGATTAAAATCTAACTTTAACAAATTTCTTAAGCTGCCAACGAATTTTTACTATTATAATTATAATAATATTATATGCTACCCTTAAAATAGAGCGAAAACGGACCTTTATAAAAAATCAGTGATTTCGCGCGATCTCAGTGCATTTATGTACAACTTTGTTATGTTGCGTCGTCAATCAAATATCGAGATTTTTCAAGAGACAAAAAATTAGAGAAATTAATGAGAATATATCTTTCGATTTTCTTTTTATAGAAAGTTTCCAAATAAGTTGTGTATTAAATATACTATTCTTGATTCTAGATATTTGATGAGCTTGCAAAAAATTTTTCTAAACGATTTCAGATTTTAACAACAAAATTAAAAATTAAGATTTATTGATGAAGATTTAGAAATTAATTTGAACTTAATTTCTAGCACTACCTAAAATATTTGTTTAAAACACCAGTATTTCGAAAAATATTTATTTCAAATATCAAAATATTATATATATTTTTCGGAATTTGGTGTAAGTCTAGGATTTGATTTTTATTCTTTTTTTCAGCGCTGAAGAATCTCAATTTTATAGCTATTTATTTTTCTAACTGCAAAATTTAAGACGATCTCTTTTTCTCGAAGTTTTTTTGTGAAATAGAAATTTATATACAGGAAGAACTGTTTTACAAAAAATTATTTCTGATAATTTCGTAATGAAAATCTGATCTGATAAAAACGAAGCGTACTAGAGTCGGTAGAAAATTCTTGTAGAGATATAAAAACTTCGAGTTTTCCTCTTTTTTTTTTTAATTAAGAGACGCCTTAATATTTAAACGCCTACAACTTCTTGACTTGTGTATATCTTTATCTTTCTTTTAAATTAATCTTGCTGTTTAAGTAATGGCAGCAAGTGTTAAAAACGTCACAACTCTTGTATAAAGTCTAATATCGACCTTTTGATGAAAAGGCTTGGTAGTTTAAGTTTTAGTTTACATTTGTGCAGGAAAAAGGCGAGATACCTTTTTCAAGGAATTCGAGGATCGAGCTTAAATCTCGATTCAAACGATATCGGCAGGATCCACTAGAGGTTGATTTATTCCTATCGCAGGTCCTATGACAGCAGTGCTAGAAATATTCAAATCCAAATTAGTATTTTTCAACAATTATATTTGCAGGGTGTCAAATTAAAAATCTTCTGAGTTCAAAGCATTTAAAATTAAATTAAAAATTTCTGTTTAAAAATGAATAAAAGTTTCTTGACAAAAACGTCGGAAATAAATGAACCAAATAAAATTTTAAAATAAGATTTTAGTTAACAAGAAATTCCAAAAATAATTCTTTCCTTCTTTCTAGAAAAATATTTCTGTCAATATAAATAAAAAATTTTATTTTCTTCCTCGTCTAATGATTGTCAACAAGGAATAATAAATATGAATCTATTTCTAGAATTTTTTGCACTCAATAAGGAACATAATTAAAAATAGTAAACCCACAAAATCATGCACTAAATTTTCTAAATATAAGTAAATAAACATAAGCTATATTTTCTTGATTGCGATGCTTCCAAAGTAAATAAAGACCTCTAGAAATGCAAAGTTATAAATAAACCCATGCTCTTTCAAATTTTTTATTAGCGAAAAAATACTAGTTTTTCTCAAAATTTTGGAAAAATGTATTAAAATGCAGTTTAAATAAATAAAGTGCAGTTAGGTCGTTCAATTAGAAAACACAAAAAATATATAACTCAAAGCTTCCTTTATTTGGGATAGGCATCTCAAATGTTAAAATTGTTAGAACAGGAAATTTTCAAACGGTTAGTTTTTTGGTTTAGTGTTTTAAAAATATAAAAATTGAAACCATTACCCAGCACCAAGAGCCAATATGGTAGCTTCCTGTACCATACTCATTTCCTCTATAGGGGACCTAAGGATCACACGATTTATCTAATTTTTTGAAAAATAAATTTAATTTTAATTACCAATTAGTTACGAAAAATTTACTACATCTGCCAAAAGCGTTAACTGTAACATTATATTTTTTTACGCAGCTTTACACTTCAATTATGCTTAGCTTTTCATCTCAATTTAACTCATTTTAATTTAGCTTACTTTCACTTTAGAAATTGTGTAATAGATATTTTTTCTCTCTGTACTAGTATTGATTTTTCAAACATTAGTACGCGTACAGAGCGAAAAAAATTTTAGAACTAAGTTTCTTCCAACCTGGATTTTGAAAACTTACTGACGCTAGAAAAATTAATTCGATGATCGACCGAGATTTTAAGTATTCAAGAAATATTTATTGTCACATATTTGACTGATTTTCAATCAAAATTTGAGATGTCTAACAATTTCTAGAAAAGAAGACACCTAAATATAAAATGTGCACCTTGTGTACTAAAATTAAAACTTATATTCATTTAAAAATATAAAGAAATGCTATTTATAAATAAGTTTATATAATTCTAAATAAAAATAAGTATGTACAAAATAACTAAACTACTTATATAAATAAAGATCGTTAGAACCAAATACAATCTTTGTTATTAAATTTTTTATTTGATTCTAAATTCTTTATTAAATGCGAAATATAAATTTTCAGTCCAAAGTTGTAATAAAAATTGACAATCGTGTGACATTGTAAATGGCAAAAATGTATGTAAAATTGCAAAACTTTGTCAATGTTAAAATGACTTGTAACTTCTTTGTGTCTCGCTGCCATTTAATTTTTCCACATATCTTTATCTCAAGACTTTTAAATTATTATAGATTAATTCTATATAAATTATAGAGAAAAGAAGGAATTTAAAATTATCTTCTTGCTATCTAATTTTTAAGGAGATAAAAATTGAATTAATTTGAGACCCAACCAAATTTTTGGAATACCTAAAAATGCTACTTGTCTCAAGTTCTGGACTGTTTTGGACGTCCTTTTATAAATAATTATAAGATTGACTAGATATTACAGAAGAGTACCGATCTCTAAATAATATTCTAGGAACACTTTTGTATATCAGAGTTGCTACAAAAAACCGGTTTCAATATTTCAGACTTTTCCAGATTCATTTTTGAAAACATTCCAAAGGATTCGATTAAATTCAAATTATTAAAAATTCAAATGATTACAATATTTAAAGAGGTGGTAATTAAAAAATCCATGACTTCCAGCTTCCCCAGAACTTTTTTAAAACTGCATGACTAAAAGGTTTGAAACATTTTTTCCGATTCTGTAGCAACCCTTTTTATAAGAATACAGGGGTCGACGAAAATTATAACAAAATTGAAAACTGATGTCGATTTGGCTACAATATACCTTCGTGAGACCTGGAGGAGAGAGGTGGAGAGTCGAGCTCGGTTTCCTCTCCCCACCGTTGGATCTCCACACCTAGGAGAGTATGAGTATCTTCGTCGACGAGCCTCTCAGGAAAGGTTACCCCATCTCCAAAGCTGTAACCCATACCCCAATTCTATTCGGTGCCACCCATTTCCTATCTAGTGTGGCGTAACTATTTTGGGAAGATTCTATTTTTTCAAAAAATCAAAACGGACACCTAATTCTGTCTTCATTGAACATGTAATTTAATTAAATTAAACTACTAAATTTATAATACATCTATTACCTCTCAAAATGAATTAGGAATTTTTTTAACTTTCACAAGGTTGCTTCTCATCTCTACTTATTTTCAAATCAAGATTTCAAAAAATTTCCCTTTTGAAAGAGAAAATCTTTGTGAAATCATAGTGGTAAATTTTTTGCTATAAGGTGTCTAATGATCAGACAATTTGAAATTCTCAAGATTTTTCTGGTAAAAATTTTTTTTCTTCCAACCAATTTACGATGATTTTTCGATGAAATACAAAAAATTCTGGTCCTAAATGAAATTTTCGGGTTTTTTTCAGATTCCCGGACCACTAAACATCCTGTTATCTCTAGCCCTCATTTTTAGCAACTTTACTTCAGTTAATATTTAAAAAATTATGTATTTTACTTTAAAAATTCGTAAATATTTAAAATTAATATTCAAGTGAATAAAAATCTGGATCTGCTTTAAATGATCGAGAAAAAATACACAATTAAAAAACAAAATAATGATACAACAAATTGGATATTAGGAAATTTGGGAGAATTATGTACAGTATTATCTAAAAATACGTAAAAATTAAAAAAATAGAAAGTTAAAAATTATCGAAGATGGTGTTCGAAAAATTTTTTAGACTTCAAGGCACCATAATCGATAATTATCTTTTAAATTAGACATCGATAGAAATTACCCACTCAAATGTGAAAAAAGGGTCGGAAGTCGGAAGATAGTTACGCCACGGGTTAATAAGGTAGAACTAACTAATCGTAACCAGATGCACAATACCTTCGGGATTGCAACTGTTAAATTTTTACTCAAGAATGAGATGAGTCTTGGATCGAATAGACAAAAGATCATGCATCCACATGATATTCAAGGATCGATGAGCAATTGAGCATCTACGTGATTTGAAACTAGAATATTACAAGTCATTAACGATTCTACTCACAACTCAACCCAACTATTAAGCACAGACTCTCGTCTCAAATCTAGAAAATATAAATCCAGGAAGAATATCTGAAACTATTCCTTGATGCTTCAAATTTTCAAATTAACATGAAGAATTTTGAAACTGAAGTTTATAAAATATAGGACGATTTTAAATTTTGAAATAATTTTTCTCATTTTTTTTTTCAAGTTCTTTTCTGGTCTATTAGCCACCCTTTGAAAAGCTTAAAGACTTACAATAAAAAACCAGATTGTTAAACGTGAAACGTTTTTTCTGAAGAAAAATAAAATAATTTGTTTTTAGTCAAAACAACTCTGCGTCCGATTCTACGATTAGAGAAGTGTGAATGCGATTAGAAAAAAAATATGATCAGAGTAAGAAAGCAATGATTATAAGTCGAAAATTACAGTGAAAAAAATTCTTTTAGACCTCAGACTTTTATTTTCAAGGTGCTGTTAAAAAAAAAACGTCCGATTTTTACTAAGTCAAGCCAAGCACTAGGTGAAACAACATGCACATGCAAATAATATTCTACAATGATTACTCTCCAAATCATTTTACAAAATGAACTCTAATCTAATTGAATCTCAGTTTTTTTAAAATTATTTCTGTCCGAGTAAAAGTTTAAAATATATTTCCACAGTTAAGAAATATAAATAAAAATACCAATCAAGGTTTATAAAGAGATTTAAATAAATTAGATGATTAAAACGATTATTTAGAAAAACATAATTGACATTTAACATAAAATATTAATTTCCAAGAATGAATGAATTTAGAAAACTGATTAGAATCAATTGGTCTTTTTTTATTGAGAGTTCCACATTAATAAATTAATGACCATGAGTCTCGCGAATTAGGGTAATGATCTAACGCTAAGGATTTCTGACCTGTTTTGAGTGTTGCCCATCGAGTTGTATGTATTGGGGCCACCCTCGTCTTGCAAGCGAACTGGGTAGACGACTCCATTCCCAAGACTAAAACACATTTTTTCCAACCCCCCTTCATTTAAAAACGTGCTCTCTACGTTTCCATGATTAAAAAATTATAATGAATTCTACATCTCTTGAAATGGACCACTAATAATGCTCACACTTACCTAAGTAAATGATACGTGTATGTTTGTGAAATTAATTATCATTATCTCGAAAGCGCTCAAATTTAATTCAAACTTCAAAGTCTTGAATATTTATAAGAAAAAAACTCCTAACATAGAAAACTGTTTACTTAAAATATAAACAATTGGGAAGATTGAAATCCCCCCTCTTTCCTAAAAAAATAGATATCTGAGAAACTTCGTAAAATGGAATTTTTAAAATTCCTTGAAATTCGAAGCGAATTAAAAGAAATCAAAAGAATAGAAGATAATTCACAAGAATGAAAAAGAATTGGCCAATTTTAGTCGGCATAAATTATAAAATACATAGTCTTTAAAAAATGGAACTTTCAGTTTTCAAATTTGAACGCTTCCGTATAAATAAATATGTTAACTACATAAATAATTAAATCCCCATGTTTAAAATGTATCATGTTCATAGAAAATGCAGGATGCAAATATGTGTATGTACATATATATGCGGAAAAAATGCCCGCGAAAAATTTTAAAATAAAAGAAAATAAAGATAACACGAGTTGATATCGGCACTCAAAACATTTTCAATGCACTTAAGAAAATTTTCTTCCAAAATAATTATCTAGAATCCAGAAAAGAGTTGGATAAAAATGACTAAAAATTATATAACAAAAAAGTACTATAAAAAGCAGAAAATAAAAACAAAAGATATTTTAAATTGCTGAATGAATTCTTTTATCCAAATGTCTATGGACTCTAAATAAACACAAATCCAAATCTTGTTTAAAATAAATTACGAAAATGAAATGATAATGCAAGTGCAGTTGAAGAATTAATCAAACTTTCAACAATTTTTGAAAAACTTCAAAAATCTTAATCTTGAACATTTTTTAAAAAGTTCTATAAATTTTGAATAGAAATTTCCGAGAGTGAAGACACGTTGCTGGTTTTATTATTAGTCGATGCACAAAATACGAAGTCAGGCAATGAAAATCCAGAGGACAGACGAATTAATTTCTATCAATACCATGGATTATGCAAGTTTCTAAAAGGTTCGCTAATTTTTACTTTTCGTCTAGGAATTGCTCAACTAAAGATTTCAGTTCAGAATATTTCTGATGTAAAACAATTGCACTAGATAATTTTCGGCTTTAAAACCGCCTACGATCTTTAATCGGTATTGTGCAATTGGCTCGTCAGTATGAAATTTTCCAATAAATTCTCTATCGTTACGAATTACATATTTTATATAGGTGCTTATTTCATAGATAGAAAAAGAGTTTATATAGAGAAAACCAATTCTAGTTACGAAAGGAGGTCGCAGCATTGTCTCCAACTACATACAAGCTAGGATTCAATGTTCCGATGATTGACCTAAATGTCATTTGTACAACATTCAAGGTCTCTTCGAAATTAATCTTCACGTAAATCAAATATTTCATTTAAATCAAATTCAGAGTTGGAGAAGTTATTCATAAAGCATATAAAATGGAAGTAATTACTTTTAAAGTCACTTTTTATGAAGTTATTTGAATGAAGGGACTTCAGTAGAATTTTTTCATTAACTTGAACTTAATTTAACCTTCATTAACTTGTTATAACGAATAACTTCAACATTAGACAATTAATTTAATTAACAAATAAAAACATTGAAGGATTTCAACAATACAATTTGTAACGCCGACAAAAGAAGAGAAATAGAAAATTGTAGAGCTGATTTTTGAGGGAGAAAAAGACCTATAATGTGTACTGTACATCGTATGTAGAGAAATGATTGGAATATTTCTAATACTAATTTCTAAAAAAAAGAGAATAAAAAGGGTAACGGATCATACCTAGTGAAAATAGGAAGAAACCAGAGGCGTGTATTGTCTCCAAATACTTCTTGAAAATTATTGTACTTTCCAAGGCTGTAAGCGTTTTTATCTTGTCCGGTACGGAACATGGGTGGCCTGTAAGCCTCTGAAACATCATCAAACGATCACTTTGTATAAGCAGCTAAAGCTATCAAAGCTAAAAACATTTGAAAATTCGTTCTTTATTTACCTAAAGTAGATCTGTTGCGTAAAATGAGGTAGCAATGATAGAAGAAGAGAGAGTTAAGACTGATTGCAAACATAATTGCCACGAAAAACAAAAAGAGGAGGTGGAACTTGATTTCTTGATTTAGTTCGCCCTGTAAAAAAATTGATTGTCGATTATTCTCTTATTATTATTGTCAGATTCAATTCAATTTAGTTATATAGATAGAGGCTTAAGTCTTTTTTGTTTTAAAAAGTATATAGGAAATTAAATCAGGGATGAAAATAAAATATCGCAGATTCAGAAGCCTCTAAATATATATCGCATTATCTACCGACCAAAAAGGAATATAAATTTGATAAAATTACCTTCCAAAAGCGCACGAAATACTGCAAAGAGGTGGCAGTAATGAACGTGCAGTACAAAAAAGCATAAGCCAAAAACAACATGAAGAACTTGTAATTGTGGAAGCCTACGCAATTATTCACCCACGGACAGTGGTGGTCCATTTTGAGAACGCACGTCCCGCAAACGCTGCAATGATGTGCTCTATCTGGTTTAATCAGCAAACACTGTTCGCAAAAACGCACCGCTATAAACAAATCAAAGTAAATTACAATTAATTCAAAATTAAGTAATTAAAATCAATTGAAAATCAATCCCTAAGCGAAAAAAAAGACAATATAAAATATTTTGAGGCCTAAATGTTAAACTCTTGAGTTTAACAAATATTTTAAAAATTGTTGTATAGAACATTACCTCCTTTAACGGTTCGATTCGTGATAGGAAGATCTTGCGAAAATCTGTCCAAGATTTGTCTTTGGATTTCCTCGTTCTCTGCATCGAGGAGCTTTTCCATTTCATCTGCTGGTATTTTAAACTGAAATTTATCTTTATTTAGAATCTGGCTTCCGGCAAGGTTTATTTATGTAGTTGTTCTTTATTATTATCGTGGAGAAGAATTACCTTGTCTGGAATTGGTGTAAGGTCAGTGCTAACAGTTTGCCAGTATGACCAGAGAAACATGCCAAAGAGGATGTGGAAGAAGATCATGTAGAAAGCTGTTTCAAAAAAAAATTAAATACCAATTTTTAAATAAGAAAATTCATTTTTCATCTCGGGAGATTTCTACTTCTTAAAGTAAAGAATTCTTTTACCTTTTTGAACACCACTGTCAATCGTATCTGAAAATAAAAACAAAGATCAATATTTATAAATCTTAATTTTATAAAATTAGTCCTATTTGCGAAACTCAAACCTCATATTTGAACTTGAAAGAGAAAATTGGATTTTAGTTCTACTTCCTATTTTCATTTCAAATAGACTAACCATTCCCTAACAAGAAAACAAACTACGAAAATACTTAAACAAATCCTAAAACCAGACCTGCACGACTAAATCAAATTTAATAGTTTACCAACCGCAGAAATTTGCTTCAATTTGGAATATCATGTTTTAGTCTAACTTTACATAAAGAAATCCATTCCTTAAAATCTTTAATTTATAGATTCTCACTAATTTGGTTGAAATTTGATCTAGGTGTAAAATTCAAAATAAAATTGGCTACAGTTCCCTCAATAATAAAAAAATGCTAAAAATAACATCAACGAAAAACAACAGGAACCCTGAAAACTGAAAAAAATAGCAAAAAAAGAAAAGCAATCTCTATTAAGATTGAATTTCCTACTCGTGTCTCGTGTCCCTGAAATTCTAGACATGAAAGAAACGAGAAAACTTACGAGATTTAAAGTCACAAAACCGAATTTTTAGAATAAAGCGAGCAAATAAATCTTGAAATTCCTAGAAAATTATTGAAAATATACCGGTTTGGTCAAAATTTAAATTATTCATACAAAAAATGAAGGCAGTTTATAATCGGAACATAGCCTAAAAAATTGAAACTTTTATTGAACCGAAATTATAAAGACTGCAGGTGGTAAAATAGGGGAAATATATATAAATAGAATAAATAAAGGATAATAACGTACAATAGCAAAGCTGAACTACATAAGCGTAGTAAGACCAGGCGACGATTGTCAAAATAAAGAGCACTGGAATCCATTTGACGGCTTTCAGGCACCACCAGCATGATCCGTTTTGTTTACTCATCCTGGTTAACCAATTCACAACAAACTTTTATTTCATACGAAATGACTTCATTAGAATGAATATTTTAAGGCTCCTGCCCTTTCGAAAAAATCACGGTCGGGGCCGCCAGCAAATTCCAAAACACCTGGTCACATCAAGCCATGACGAATTATTCACCAGATTATTACGCGGAGAGGTTCGAAATTAAACTAAGTCTCGTTTGGCCGTGGTTGACATCGATAAACATTTATCACTTTATCTCAACTTCTTAATCTCAATTCGACCACGTCCATTAACGTCCACAAGGTCCGCAACGCGAGAGTCGACTGACAGAAATAAAAAAATTATATAAAAAATCACCGTATTGTAATAAAAAATCCACTTGCTTTAATGCTCATGCGCACGACTTATTCGATACAACTCAAATCATTCAAATTTCCAAAGATTTAAATTTATAACTGGCTTTCCGATATTTATAGTTATTTATAATATTTAACAATTGTAACTATATAAGCATTTAAAGTTTAAAACGTTTAAAATTAAGATTAAAGAATTTTTATTTAATACATATGTACAGTACATAATTTTGCAAACAATGTGTACAAGACTTTAAGGCTTCAATGCATTTTTTATTATTTGTCTTTTACAGAGATATCGATTTAAAAATTTTTAGAATTTTATAGGAAATATCTATTATCTGGTGACAGGAATAGTTGTAAATTTCAACAATCGGTTTTTCTTAACTTAATATACATTATTATTTAAATTATTAAGAATAAAATTTGAAAACGTGAAGGGTTTGTATTAACCGGAAACAAGTGGCGCTTTTAATTCAAGAACGCGCCGTTCTCAAGTCTAGTTCACTTCCTTTTTTGCTTCTTTCCTTTTTCCTCCTTCAGCCATGCTTGAGAAAACCCAAAAGGTAAATTCTTCAATTATTTTGTGTTTTTAATTGCTTTATAGATTCTTTTTAATTAAACGCATAATACTAATCGTGAAATCTTTTTTTATTCTTTCAGAAACAAAAGGAGCCGATCCACTCGGTCCAAGTCTTCGGACGCAAGGTGAGTGAAAATGATAAATTTTGAGGTTGGATTGTCGCGTGTTCGTGGTCGATGCCAGTGTGTTATTATATTTAAAACAATTTCTCTATAAATCTTTATTTTTCATGAAAATTGAAGTTTAAAGGCAATTCTTTTTTACAATCCCAATATTAGTTTCGTTTGTGAAAGTTCCTGGAAAGATAACAACATTTTTTTCATCTGGCATCGAAGCTTCAAGTTTTTATCCCCCATTTTCACTATAATTTATTACTTGTAAAAAAATTATTTATTACAACATTACATGTTTAGATTCCGAATTGATCGATATAATTTTTATGGAAATGTTTAATTTTTTGTAAATATACAGTATGTAATGTTAGATTTAAAATAATGATATTCTGCTAATTTTTTGCACACCGTGGAAAATTGATATCAAATGGTGTTAATATTGAGAAAATTTAAAAAGATTAGTAGAATAGTAGACCAAAAAACATAGCACCGTTTGATATGAAAATAATGTGAGTTACGTTGTCAGGGTCAAATTTTGAATCTTAGATTTGATTTTCTATTTTTATTTAGCGGTTTCAATATCAATTTAATATTAAATATTGCTAACCCTTTTTTTATTAATTTTGAAATACCCCCAATTATCCAGTAGTTTTTGGATAATTAAAATTTTATGGAACATAACTGATTACTAAAAATTGAAAATGTATTTTTCTCTTTCTAGAAAAGCGCAACCGCGGTTGCCTATTGCAAACGAGGACGTGGAAACCTCCGTGTCAATGGACGTCCTTTGGAATTGGTAGAACCCCGTGTTCTCCAATACAAACTCCAGGAACCCATCTTACTCCTGGGCAAGGTAAATATTTTCCGCGTCCTTTCTTTAGATTATAATTTAAAAACATGAAAAAAACTGACAAAGAATTTTACAAATGATGTGTAATTATTCCGAACATGATTCCCTGTGAATAAAACCATGTCACTGAGTTTATAAAAATAAATTAAAGATACATTTTCTGATATTTTATACAGTTTAACTCACATCAATTTTCGTTTACTTTCAGGAAAAATTCGCAGGAGTTGACATCAGAGTCAGAGTAAATGGTGGAGGACATGTCGCCCAAATCTACGCCATCCGACAGGCAATCTCCAAAGCGCTCGTTGCGTATTATCAGAAATGTTAGTAGTGTTTCTGGAAACTTAACTATTTTTATTTAATCTATAAAAACGGATTTTCTATTTTGCTATTTGAGTTTAAAAGTACCACTTTATAAACCGACTGTTCCTAATTTATCTGATTGTAATATTTTCGTTAATTTTTGTTTCAGACGTTGACGAGGCCAGCAAGAAGGAAGTAAAGGACATTCTCATTCAGTATGACCGAACTCTCCTCGTCGCTGACCCCAGGCGTTGCGAACCGAAGAAATTCGGTGGTCCAGGTGCCAGAGCACGTTACCAAAAGTCGTACCGTTAATCACAAAATTTCCCTGCAAATTTTTCTTTATATTATTCAATAAAAACGAATACAAAAAAAATCGAAAATTTATTTATTCCACCTTAATTTAATATTACTTAACTTTATCTTACAGGTATTTTCTTACGTTTCTCATGAAAAAATGTAAATTTACAATTTATTTTGCTTCCTAAACTTTTCTTAGTATATTCGTTGTCTGCATTTTATTTTTAAAACATTACATCAGTTAGTTTTTACGTTTTGACCGTTTTGATCCAGGTAAACTAAAAATATTTCTTTTAACCACTTCGAATTTTTCCGCCTGTAACCACGTGGTCAAATTGGACCAATTAAAATGATAAATTGATAAGGAATCACGTGGTTTAGATAGTCTGCGTAATGGCGGCCATTATTGTTTTGTGTAACTTGACAAGGTGTTAAATTATTATTTATTAACAAAAATTAACATTTTTGTGCACTTTTTAGGACAAAGAAGACAAGAGTATTTAAAATGAAGAACAGGTTCAATACTTACGATCTCGTGTGCACTTGCACTGAATTACAAGCGTGAGTTTTTTTACTTTGTTTTTTTGTTTGGTTACGTTTTCATCATTTTTGCAATATTTTAGACTTTATAAGAGAAAGTTTAGTGTCATTTCATATCTTAAAGTCTTTTATATGCTAATTAACGATTTATATTATACACAGCTATTTAGTATTATTGATTATTGGATTTTAATGATTTTTCTTCAAATATATTCAAATCTCGTTATTGATATTAAATTTTGACTTTTTTCATATACTTATCGTTTCCGATTGATATTTTTTTGACTTATTTTAAATTTTAGTATTTAGCATCTTCCTATAATTTTATAAATAAAATAACTATATTAATAAATTACATTCCATAGTTAATGCATAATTTATTCTAAAAGTTAATTGTATTTTCTACGATGATATTAGTAATAAAATAATATGTGTCTCATTCATTTTTCCTGCGAATTTTAGGCTGATTGGCATGCGTGTCAATCAAATCTACGACATCGATCACCGAACATATTTGATACGTTTACAACGAAACGAGGAGAAACGTGTTTTGTTAATTGAATCCGGTAATCGTTTTCATACAACAGTTTTCGAATGGCCAAAAAATGTAGCCCCATCAGGATTCTCCATGAAGGTACTTAAGAATTTTGAATATACTCAAGTAAAAATTCTAATAACATTAAAATTGTTCTTTTTTTCTTTTTATTTAAACATTTTATTGACTCTAAAATTTGAAAACTTTCGATTACAGATGCGAAAACACTTGAAAAACAAGCGCTTGGAGAGCTTAAAACAAGTTGGTGCTGATCGAATAGTCGATTTTCAATTCGGCACTGGTGAAGCTGCTTATCATGTTCTTCTAGAATTGTACGATCGTGGAAATATCATTCTTACAGATCACGAAATGACTATCTTAAATGTATTGAGGCCTCACACTGAAGGCGATAAAATTAGGTAAACAATCTTTTCTAGGTATTCGCAATTTTCTCAATAGACTCTGCATCCTAAACTAAATTTATTTCTCAAATCAGATTTGCAGTGAAAGAAAAATATCCCTTAGATCGAGCGCACACAGAAATAATGCCGTCAATGGAAGAAATCCAAGAGCGTCTCAAAAATGCCAAACCCGGAGAAACTTTAAAGAAAATTCTGAATCTGCTTCTCGAATTCGGTGCTTCCTTAATCGATCACGTTCTTTGCCAAGCCGGTTTCCATCCTAATTGCAAAGTTGGACAGGGTTTTGATCTTGAAGCCGATATGCCAAAATTAGAGTCGGCTTTACGAGAGGGACAAAAGATCCTTGATGAAGCAAAGACAAACGTTTCAAAAGGATATATAATTCAGAAAAAGGAGTCGAAAGTAAATCCAGATGGCAAGGAAGATTTTATATACGCGAATATCGAATTCCATCCGCTTTTATTCGAGCAAGTAAAAAGCCAGCCTCACAAGGAGTTTGAAAGTTTCGATCTTGCTGTGGATGAATATTTTTCATCAATGGAGGGTCAGAAACTAGATTTAAAGGTTTTGCAACAGGAAAGAGAGGCTTTGAAAAAATTAGATAATGTGCGTAAAGATCACGACAAGAGACTCGTTTCTCTAACGAAGGCTCAAGAGGAGGATAAACAAAAGGCTGAATTAATTGCCAGGTTTCACACTTTATATTTTAATTTTTTTAATATAATAATCTATAAAAACAGAGAAAGAATACATTGTGAATAATTGTAAATAATAATAATAAATAATTATTTGTAACAGGAATCAAGAACTAGTAGACAATGCAATTATTGCTATCCAAAGCCTAATTGCTAATCAGATATCCTGGGAAGATATTGAAGCCTTAGTAAAAGAAGCACAAGATCGAGGCGACCCAATAGCTCAAATAATAAAACAATTAAAACTGCAGAGAAACAACATTTCTCTATTGTTAACCGATCCCTATCAAGAAAGTGAGGAAGAAGATGAGCCAGAATTGAAACCAATGATAATTGATATTGATTTGGCTTATAGTGCTTTTGCCAATGCAACAAAATACTACGATTTGAAACGCACAGCCGCGAAAAAACAACAAAAAACAATCGAATCTCAGGGAAAGGCTTTGAAATCAGCAGAGCGGAAAACCAAGCAGACATTGAAGGAAGTTCAAACAATTCACAGTATCAATAAATTGAGAAAGGTCTACTGGTTTGAGAAATTCTACTGGTTTATTTCGTCGGAAAATTATTTGGGTATGTTATAGTTTTTAGTATTAGGTTTCAGAGTCTGTAGGTTTTTGTTTCTGCATTAAATTCCAACATTTTCTAATCAAATTGTTCAAAATAACATTGAACATCGTTATTTTTTAAATAATTATTTAGCTTCAGAAATTTATTAGTGTTTTTAATTTCAAAAAATAAACTATTTTTTAGTAATTGGCGGAAGAGATCAGCAACAAAACGAGTTGATCGTGAAAAAATATTTACGAGCCGGAGATATATATGTTCACGCAGATCTTACTGGAGCGAGTTCAGTGGTCATTAAAAATCCAAGCGGGGCACCAATTACACCGAAAACGCTCGCTGAAGCAGGAACAATGGCAGTTGCTTACAGGTTATTAATTACTGAAAAATTATTAATTTATTTAATCAGAAAATATAGTTTATAGACCCTGTGTTTGAAAATATTCGAATTTAAAACTTCAGAACCTGAAAGTAATTTTTTTTAAGCATACTTTTTTAATTATGGCTATTTGAAATTTAGCTATGAATTGAGTTTTAAAGAAATTTGAAGCCTGAGCTGATTATTTATTTAAATTTTACTACCCAAACAACTTTCACCCTTGAAACTTAAAATGAGGATGATTTTTTTAGTATTGCCTGGGAAGCAAAAGTAGTAGCGGGTGCTTGGTGGGTAAATAGCGATCAAGTATCGAAAACCGCACCAACTGGAGAATATCTTACCACTGGATCATTCATGATTCGTGGGAAAAAAAATTATCTTCCCCCGTGTCAATTAATTATGGGATTGGGATTCATGTTTCGCCTGGAAGAAAGTTCGATAGAACGTCATAAAGACGAGAGGAGAGTAAAAAATATCGAAGATGAAATCGAAGAAAGTGTTTCTGAACCTGATAAAGAAATAGAAATCGAAGATGATGAAGAAGGTATTTTTTTCCTAAATTCTATTATCTTTACCACTTTCAAATGTATGTATGTATAATATATTTTAGTAATCCATATATTTTTTTCTCTTTTCCTATTTACTTTTGGTTTGTTTTCCTCAGACACCTGCGAACCAGAAAAAAATTTGAATCCTATCGAGGAAGTAGAAGAAACTCCAGAAGAAAGTGCAGAAACCGTGGATGACGGAAATGAAGAGAAAAATGGAGAAAGTAGTGACGAGGAAGGGAAAGATTCACTTTTCCCAGACACTCAAATTAAAATCGACCTCTCAGGAGCCAAGTATGATACAATTTAGAAAAATAATAATTTTATTAATATTTATAATATTTATTTTAATGTTAAATTGGATTAAATTTTTTCTTTAATTTTAAATATAGGATGCAACTTCGTGTAGACAATGCCAAACCTTTAACAAAATTACAAGACGAGGAAGAAAAAGCGAAACCCCTTTCTGTAAAAAATAAGCAAAAGAAAGAGAAAGTAAATCCAGAGAATAATCAACAGCATAAGAAGTTGGAGAGTGAGGAAGAACGGAAACAGAAAGCGCCAACGTTTAAGAGGGGACAGAAGGGAAAGTTGAAGAAAATTAAGGAAAAGTATAAGGATCAGGACGAAGAGGACAGACGTCTTTTAATGGCAGCCTTGCAGGTATTTTTCATGAGTCTTAATTCATTTTAATTTTAATTTATAATGAAATTTAAGATGAAGTTTAAAATTCACAATAAATTAGAGATCTCAATCTTAAATTTCCTTATTTAGTCTGCAGGTACAGCGAAAGAAGATAAACGAAAAAGCAGACAGAGAGATCCTTCGGGACCAAAGCAGCAAACTAAAAAGAAGAACGCTCCTCCACCAAGAAAGCCAGTCGTGCAAAATATTGAAGCTGGGGAAATTGTTGAAGAAGAAGATGCAGGTCCGGCACCTGAAATCGATATGTTGGATCAACTGACTGGAAAACCTGTGGAAGAGGACGAACTTCTCTTTGCTGTGCCCATAATCGCACCTTACAATACTTTAGCGTCTTACAAGTAGGATTTTACATTTTTAAATATTTAATGTAATTCCGTGATTGCTGTAGAAGTTAAACTCTTTACCAGCCAAATATAAACTTAAATATTTAATTGCTCTTTCAGATTCAAACTGAAATTGACACCCGGTACCGGAAGAAGAGGAAAGGCCGCAAAAACTGCAGTGGCAGTTTTTCTAAAAGACAAGTCAATCACACCTCGTGAAAAGGATTTAATAAAGTCCGTCAAAGATGAGACTATTGCCAGAAATATACCCGGAAAAGTCAAGATAAGTGCTCCACCGATTCAAAAGGTGAAAAAACAACTTCCTGTTAATGATTATATTTCTTAAGAAGTTCTGTAAAATTGTAAATATTACCTGATATTCTGAAGAAATTTGCTTACTTATAAAATAAGTTCATACAAGTGAGAATTTTAGATTTATTTAAGAAAATAAAGAACATTCGGCAATTATTTTCTAGTTTTTCTACAAATTATTCTAGCTTCTTTAATATCAAATACTTTACTTAAAAGCCACTAACATACACAACACAGAATATGAAAAAATATCTTGTATTTCAAACGCCAAGTTTACGGTGTTTTAAAAAGGGAAACAAATACTGATCGACGTTAATCATTGATAATCAACTTTTTACTTTTTTTTTATTGAGGAAAAAAAGTTATTGCTAAACTTTATGCCGAAATTCTATTGAATTTTTTCCTTATCTAGCTTATTGTTTTGGATTTTTAACAATCGTCAAACATATCCTTTTCAGAATCGAGGCTAATATTTTTTTTAGTTTTCGGACTGGTTTGTACTCGTGGTCTCGACCTGGTTCCAGTGTTTATGACCTAAAAATAGTCAAGAATAATACAAGTATTAGAATTTTCCTTTCTTACCATTTTTGTATTATTAAGTTTTCTAGATTAATTCTAATTTTATAATTACCTCAGGTTCCGAGTCTGAATCGAACTGCTTTCTAGGCTTCTTTCTCTCCACCTTTACAGTTCGTTTCGTTGTCGATGCAGCCGCTCTCGTTGGCTTCTTTTCTGGCGTTTCCGTTTTCTTCACAGCGACTCTTTTCTTCTTCTTGATCTGCACTTCGTAATCCTCACCGGGATCAATGGTCGATAAAACTTTCTTCATGACGTCGTCACCGCTGATGCAAGTGTTGTTCATCACAACTTCCATCGACTCGTTCATCGAATTCGCCTCGGAACTTAGCCTCTTCAATGGCCTGATAGTTGGAACTTTCCTTTTTTCTGTAACTTCCTCGTCGTCTTGTACAACCTTCTTTGGAGTGCGCTTTGTCTTTATTGGTGTCTTCTTCTCATTAGCTATTTTGCTAACTTTAGTAGCCGCTGTCGTTTTACCAACAAATTCTAACTTTGAATCTATCGATTTTCCCAAATTCTTCAAACCTGCAATTAGAATGTTCTTGAATTTTTCATAGTTAGGGGTGTCGTTGAACTTCATTTCTGATAAGAGCGATATGAACTGAGTAACGGCTGTTGGAATGGAAGCAGAGAAACATTGGCTGAGGAATTTTTTCGTGTCGCTGAAAGCAGATTCCTTTTGTTTCTGAACCGCAGACGGGTCTGTCAGATTTTGCTCCCATGGAAGGGAACCACACAACCATTGGATTATGTTATACGCAAGGATTTCAATGTCGCCCCGCATCGTTGGTACTAAAAATTTAAAAGATTAAACATTTTTTTTCTCAATATTTGATTCTAGACTATCAAGTCTTTTGCACAGAAAATTGGACAAACCTCCCATATGAGCGTCTCGACTCGTGTATTCGATCGTTCCATTGTGAGCTTTCTTTGGATCTAGTTTATACTCTAATTTTGTAGAATAATGTGAAGCCAAACCGAAATCTACAAGATAAACTTGGTTTGGATTATCTCGGCTGAGTAATAAATTTCCGCCTTTTATATCCGCATGAACATAGGTTCTGTTGTGAATGTATTCCAGAACGTCAATCTGAAAAAATAATTTTTATTGAAATTATTCAATGGTTATTATTAAGAGTATGAAAATAATACCAGAACTTAAAACACTTCTAGGAAACTACTGGTTTCAATTTAATGTTGGGATGTACTTACTATTTGTAAGGCCACTTTATATACAGTGTGCTCTGGAAAAACACGTTTATTTTCCAAAAACAACTTCCATAAATCTGTACCGTATCGTTCCATCACAACGAAACGATACCTAGTATTGTGGCATTCGTGACTTCCGGAACCAAGAAAACGGGGCATTCCAAGAAAAGAAAGTTTCTTTTTCTTCCTCCATGCTTCAACTAGACATGAAAATACATTATTTTTTTAGTAATTGGTTGAAATTTACTTCAATAAAAAAAATTCTTTTGAATTAGAAATTCACGTACTATCGTCTGATTTAGCATTCCGCAAATAAAAATGCATTTCTACAAATAGAGGTCCATTTCCATGTGGTTCCTAAAAGTATAATTCAACAGTAAACTTCAATCCTTCTTAAATAAATAGCCACTACTAAATTGCGAATCAAAGTCTTTCATTTATGAAAACTGTATATACTTACTATTTTAATCACAGCAGAATAATCTTTTGGTGCCTTGCCAGTGTAAGGTGCCGCTAAAAACATATATTATTTTTTTAAAAGAATATTTAAACCTCGCATACATTAAAATTATTATAGACATGTATAAATATAATTATAGTCTTGACTCTTGACCGAAAACTCTTGATTTTTCTCTCATTTTTGATCGTATTTTTAAATAATTTTAATTCTAAAAATGATTAAATTCTTGAATCTTGAATGGACTATTAAATTTTGAGGATTTTTTACTGCTACTGCATTAAAACTTTGAATTATGCCCTTTCAAAGAAAAAAAGTGACCAAAAGTCAGATAATAATTCGTGGATTGCAGATGAATTTCTCCCAATTTTTTCTGGATATATACCTCCATAAATTTCTCCGAAACCACCAACTCCGATGGAGGAGCCAATGATCCACTGTTTTTTTGTTACATCAGTCAAAATTTCTCCATTGGGAATCGGGTCCGGCAATTTGTATCCGTTAGCTCCCTTTTTTTTGGGCGCCTTTTTCGCTCCTCTCCCGGCCATTTTAAGGTTAGAACACAATATCCTCGTTTACTCACGAATACCAAAAAAAATTCCGCAAAATTATCCTAAATTATTCCCTACTCAAGGCACTCACTCGAAAATTAACAAAATTAACAAGAAACCATAAGAAATTTAAAAAACATGTGGTTTTTATGATTTGTTTTTCACACACAAAACAGTAGTACAAAACTTTATAGCTTTATAGGAAACAGGCGTACCAACATTATCATCACTATCGACAAGTTGTATCTTGCATCAACTTGCATGTTGCATGTGCTTGCATGTTGTCACATCTGATGTTGCATGCTAAAGAAAAAACGGTTAAATGTCAAGGATGTCAAGTCAAAATCGATTTTTCTTCTTTTTCCTCGAAAAATAAATTTATATTTTCAGAATTTGGATGCATAGTTACGAAATCCAAAATATCTATGAAATTTATTTATATTATAATAATATTTACATAATTAAATAATTGATTATGCAAATTATTTATGTTTATGCATTTACATATTTACCATATGAGCAAATTAAATACCGCGAAAATTTGAAACTTTTGAATTACGTGTATTAAAAATAAAAACTGCCTTTTTTTGGTCCATATAATAACGTCATAATCGTTGCTCTGCATTTTATTAAAATTTCTCTGGTATAACACGATAATATAATTTCTATTCTATATTATTTATGCAATGTACACCAACTATGATCGAAAAATTGCACAGAATTCCGTTGGACTTTGACTCGGTACAATATTCTTGTTTGATAATTTACTAAACTAGTCCTACCTTATTTCTAAATTTCTCATCAAAGGAAAATAAAATATAACAAAGCAATTGAGAACTGTGCGTATAAATTAAGGCCAAAAATTTGGACTTTTGATTGCGAAAAATAAGCCGAGATTAATAAATAGTAATATAATTAATCAAAAAATAATATATTTGGAAAATTTTCCATCTTTCGTTGGCGAGCCGTTCAGGTATTTCTTAAAAAATATTATTCCTATTGAAAAATATTTCTTCCTATGATTCTTTCATAGCTTTAAAAAACTTTTATAAAATAAAAAAGTTACCGAATTAAAAGCGATGGAACGCAAACGCATTACCATTAGAATTGAAAGCTTTTTGAATTTTTTAGACTTAATTTCTATGGAGTTATCAACAATATTTTTCAATTTTAGTTACATATATAACATTATTTCGTAATATCAAATAATCACTCTTAATAAAATTCGACGGATATCTTCCATTCCTGCTTTCCATACATTTAGAACACAGAAGTTAAATTTGTTCAAGAGTTTCCCGGAAAATTTTTGACTTTCTAGGCCAATGAGAATTGTTTTGAAAAATGTATTCAGTTTCTTTAAATATTTCCGAAATATAAATCTAAGTACAAATTTGTAGCTCTAGCTTCGGAGGGAATTGTTGCAGTAAATTCTAAGGTGCTATTTACATTTTATATTATACATTTTACATTTTATATGTATCATGACATTCATCCTGCTTGAAAAAAGCCTCCGAAGTGGAAGAAAAGGTTTAAATTTACAGATTAAATTAAAAATTTAAAGACTCTAGGGCTGTTCTATTAAAAGTAAAACGATTGTAACAAGAAGAATAATATCGTACAAACAATGAATTACATCAAAATGCATTTAAAACATTTCCCAGATTTCTTTGCGAGTAAATTGGCATTATTAAAGTGTTAAATCGAATCTGTAAAAGAGTGAAAACTTTGGTCCTGTTAGGGAAAATCACTCGAAATTTCAGTCTTCATTTTTGAAAAATATCATTAAGAATCTGATTAAAATGAGGCTGGTCGATTCAAAATCTCCCAAAAATGTTGATTATCTTCGCGGTATTTATCTTCCTTTTAAATACATATTTACCTTATTTAGTTTATTTATATATATGATTAAAAAAGAGAGTGTTCGGAAAGTTACTTTAAAAATATATTTCATGTAAAAAAAATCAAATTATTTAAAACATAAATTCATTATATTTAAAAGCTTCCATTTGAAACCATTCAGTTTCTTATATTTAAGTTTTTTTTTAAACTTATTCAAATAAAAATTGTGTAAAAATATTCTCTCAAAAAATAAAAATCGTACCTCCGATAAAAATAATGCTTTACTCCCGAACACTAACTTCAAAATTTTTCATATTCAAGATTTTTAAATTGCGCAAACAACGATTAAAAGAAACTGTGCCACCGCTGGGAAAAATGTCTCGTTAAATCCCAAGCGTGGAAGCATTAATAAACGCAATTAGTATAAATTAATATAGATTTTTTGAATTAAAGAATTGCGTTTACTGGAGGCTTGTGATATAACGAGAAGTTGCATGGATTTACAAAAAATCGGAATCGCAGTATCATTGCACGTAAGACTGGTGTGAATACTTTTGGTTGGGTATTCGAGAACCCTTATCACAAATTGAGATAAACTACGACGACCCTGACGAGGGCTCAACCCCATATTTATATATTTTGACTTCAATTTTTAATTTAGGTCCTACTTTAAATTTGTGTCCCATTTTTCATTGACATTAAAGGGGCTAGATCTTCAAATCTGTACTATTGGTAAGAGAAACAATTGCGTGTTCCTGAGTAATCGCTGCAAGTTCCTTTAGCCATTCATCGAGAACGACGGCGCAGAGAACTACATTTTGAACTGGGGTGATTTCACTTGGAGACTCCCAGGATGTTTTCGTATAATATCTGTAAAGAGGGGAAATGTATACAGTAATAACCTGACCAATCAGTTATTAATTATTCTTAAATAAAAGTACCTGTATCCAGAACCATCAGGAACAATTTCCATGTAGTCTTCGGAAATACTCGAAGGTGGATTATTTAAACTACTAAAGGGCGAATTTCCACTCGATCTTCTAAACATTTGAGTCAGCGAAGAGGTCAAACTCCTTCTTTTTGGCTCACCTTAAAAAGTAAAAGTTAAAATATTATTGCTTAAAACGTTTGCATGACGATTAATTAATTTAATAATTTACTAAATTAGTTTTCTTCACCTCTCGTAAATGGCTCGCTATTCGCAGAATTTTTCCTCTCAGTCGAAGATCGAGATGCTGCCTCCAACGCATTTTTTCTCGCATTCACAAGTTTATCTTCCCTTCCAATTAAAAATGTTCTTGCTTGTTCCACTAGTAAATCAACATCGTCGTGTTTCGATAAAAATTGATCTATCTTCTGTTTCATAGAAGCAAGGACCTGTAAAATCATGTATTTAAACCCAAAGTTTCAATTTCCATTCTTAAATATTTTAAATATAAACTACAAACTCTACTAAATAATAATATAAAATATGAAAAATAATTCACACCTGAAATAGTGATCTGATACTCGGTTGAAAAACAAGTGAATGATTCAGAAGAAATGACTGTAGCAAAGGTTGGGGATAAATCGCGAGCCTACTTATAAGTCCTGTCAGGTGCAAATTCACATAAACATTGTTAGCCATCATACATTCCAACTTCCTCAAAACAATGTCCAGGAAAATTCCTACGCTTGGTTGGCCGTTTAAAATGGCTCGCCGAAAAGCGTTTTCTTTATTTAAGGTTTCTCTGCTTGAAGCTTCGTTCATTTCTGCCAAACCATGTAATTGGACACTGGGTTCACTACTGGACTCGATAATCGTTTCTTCGTGTTCGCTAATTCGATCCTCGTTTGGTTCGTTATCAGGTGTTGACTCAGAAGATCCTTTGAAGGCAAAGCTCTCGTATCCGCTACTTTCTCCAATTGATAAAAGCGAATTCATTGCTGTATTTGATTCATCAATCCCACTATCTGAACCTGAAAATTAATTTCAAGGAGTTAGAATCTATTCAATTGATTAAAATTGGAAAACAATTTAAAAGTTTAGACCTACCTTTTTTGTCCAAAATCAGAGTTTCACCAAAGGTTTCCACGCCACCAATTTCCTCACTCAGCAACTCCGCAATATCAGCATCCAACTTCGCCTGATTTTCGACCGACAGAACTTTATTCGTCGAATCAGTCTTCAAATTGTCCGTTTCTCCACTTACTTCCAGAAGCGATTGAATATTATCAAAAATACTCTGCATTTGCGAAGAGTCTGGAACGTCTTCACTCAAGGTTAAATTTTCAATCGCCTCATCGTTTAATTCACCACTGTCCCGTCTATTTAAGCTCTGATCGTTGAGATTGTCTTCGGCTAAAGTCGTGGCACTGCTGGTGTTGCTATCCTTGGGAGGTTCGCCATCATACTGACTGGACCAGGTCGAGCAGGCGATTTGGCAAGAGGCAATCTTTTGTCTGGCGTCACAAAGATAAGCATGGTAGTTTCCACACAGACTCTCTGAAGTTCGACTGCTGTAGTTATTTGACACTGGAAGGGACTTGGTGCTGTCAGAAGTCGAGGAATTTTTCCTCCGAGCTGAGGAAGGCACTGGTGGCAAGGAATTTGGCGGCGTGGAGATGATAGAGAAAGGCAGACAGCATTTTGGTACTAAGGAGAGAAATTTCTCAGCTGCGCGACCAAAAGGGTCGATGTCTCGTAACCTTCGACGCTGGGAGAGCATCACGTGCGTGCAAGGACTCAGGGCACCCAGACAGAGTTCTAGCATCACGTCCTCGCAGTTTAGGTCGACTAGGGTCTCGAAAAGGGCGAGGGTTACTATGCAGAGCTGAAAAATTAAGTGAAATTGATTTAGGCTCGACAAAACGTACGTATAAAATTATAAAAGCAACTTAATTATAATTAAAAAACTTACCCGCGACTTAGACGATATTCTTTGGATCAAGCTGTCCAGAATGCGGCATTCGTCATAATTATCTTCCAATAAAAATCTGACTAATGATCTCAGCAAGCCGGGCTCGGTAACGGATCGAAGAAATAAATCGAAGTAAGCTGTTGCTGCGACTAAATCCTCTACAGTGGACTGCAAATTGCAAAAAATATTCATTCTATTCATTTTCTTAGAAAAGAAAAATGCCCAAAACACTCCTTTTCCCTTCAACATGCTTTTTTAAAAAATTCGTTTTTTTAATTTCAATATGTAGTAAATATTAAAAACTTAATTATGCTCGTAAAAAAAGAAATAATTAAAAACACAAAAATAAATAGAAAAAAACACAATTTTCTTCCAAAAAAACATCAAATAACTAAACCAAAAAAAAAGAAGTTCAATAAAAAAATATTATGAGTTAGATTGTAAAACATTAGAGAATGATGAATGATAATAAAGAATAGAGAACAGAAATTATAAAAAATAGGTGCAAAAAGCAGCATGTGAATAAAAATAAAATATCAGACATATGAAGAAAAAGAGTAATTTTTCAGAATAAGCAAATTAAGCTAAGCTCGTGCAATAATTAATTGAAAAAGATTAATAAATAGGTGTATTGAGTGGTACGAACCCTGTTTTGCGGTGCATCAAGCTGTTCTAGAGTCAAGTCAAGAGAATCCTACAAGCATGATGGAAAAAAATCACCACAGTGACACCGACAACCACAAAAATTAGCGTCAATGACCTAAACCTTCTTATAATTATAATATTCGACACAAAAATATTAACAGTGATATTAATTTATATTTTCCACCACCATCACAAAAACATTGTACATTGATTCTTTAAAATAGGTGTATTTTTACTTTAATTCCAGATTTTTCTAAACAAATCACAGAAATATTAATCTTTTTCTTTAAATTTGATCAGCTATTCTTATTATTTGTTTCGAATATTTCTAAGTTCGAAAGCCTTAGAATTATTCTATGTGCAACTTAGATTAAAAAAGAGTATTAAACTAGCAAAACTGGTACTGCAATGCATTGGCCAAGAGACGTAAATCGGATCCTTGCTGTACAAAATTACAAGTTCAATGATTCGTGTTTTAAACTTCACTCATGAAAAGCGGCAAATGTTTTAAATGGGTTAAATTGAATTTTGGAATCTATACCTGTAACAATGCTGGTCCCATTACTGGCACCAAAAAGCCGTTGTACAAAAAATCTAGCAGTTGTTTTTGAACTAGAGGATGAGCAACTTGAGCAACGGCATTACAAAATTCCAGAGAGTTCATTAGTTGGGTGAGAGCTGGCATATCATTGATATCATCGGGCGTCAAGCGATGCCAATCATCGGTTTCAATGTCCAATTTTCGAGGCAAGGCTGAGTAAAGCGCGTTCAATCCCGTAGCTAGGACCTAAAAATGAGAAGATACTTTTAAAGATTTCTTTGTAAAAAAGGCTTTCTGGTCTTCCAAAATAATAATTTAAAAAATTAACTTACGGGACAGACTCCAGTGGATGGATCCGCAATATAATTGCCAACTTCATCGTTCTTTTTCGAAAGCGACATGCAAAGTAGCATTGCGTCTCGAGCTTGTTGTCCTACACCTCCTTCTCGATGAATATGCGGTATCAAAAGTGTGAAAATAATAAACCTAAAAGTATTTTGAAGCCTATTTATCAAAACCCGTTTCTTCTTTTAAAATTTTAAAATTATTTATTTTCTGAGGGAAAGAAGACGTACTTGTTTTTTCCGGTAGCTGAGGGACGAAAGAAAAGATCCAGAAGAGCGAGATTTTGCATGAGAGCAACGCAGAGCTGATTTAATAAAATCACGAGTTTCTTTTCCACTTCGAAAGGCAAAACATCGTTGGCGAATTGCTCTAGTAGTCGTAATAAAGGCCTGGTTACTGGTTCGTGGGCCAAAAGTGCGCTGTTGTGGGAAACGAGCAGTTGGTACAACTTCAGTTGCTCTGAACGAACCGCGTTGTTGAACCTGAAATTTGTTGAATAATTAAAAATGTCGAATTTTGAGTGTTCAAAATTAAATAACTTTAGATTGAACATAAAAAATCGTTCCAATTTCAAATTTGAATCCATAAGGATTTATTCGTTATAAGTTTGAAGCGTTTAAACAGATTTAAAATTTAACAAGTAATAAGTATTTAAAATTTTTGCGAGAGAAAGGAACTTACTTTCCGGTGTGAATGCTCCATTCGTAGAGCTTATCAAGTAGATTTTCACTTAGTAAGTGTTCCAAACATGGAGAGTGTGTGGGAGATGCTGTGTTCCGATGATTAGGTACTATGGAATTCCTCAATTCAAGTAACAGCAATGTCACCATCTGATCAACATGATTCACGACTCCAAGAACATCGTCCTGTTTCGGAAATCCCTTTGGAGGCTGTAAAATTTAATTATTTATATTACACAACAACAAGGTTTATACATTTTTGCTCTTGGAAATAAAACTATGGCTATAGGGACAAAAAATCTTTCCTTTCAATACCTGTTGCGTAAAACAAAGATTTCTAATCTAATCTCAACATTTAATATATGCAATTCCATTTCATGAGAAAAGTATTAAAACTAAAGATTTTTTCGCTCTATACGCATAATAGTATTTTCAAAATAAGTATACCGCTATAGAGCAAAAACTAAAACCTATTTATAATATGTGTAAAGTAAAATGAGAACGAATATTGGAAGAAACTGTGAACGAAAAAAGCGTAAAATCATTACCAAATAGTAAATGTCAGTTGACAAAGCAAAAAAGACCCTGAAGAATGATTCATGAATTGCAATTAACTAGAAGCACTAATCTAATCTCTTAAAAAAAAAGTAACAAACCTGTGTGTTTAAAATTATCTCGTAGCTTTGTTGCCAGTGTTTTCGAAAACTGTCATAACAAGCTGTGGGATCAGCATCTTTAGGAGGCGAATCTCTGGACCTCTGCTTGCCAAAATTCGTCCCGAGAGGACTTCCTCGTAACCAACTCATCTCCTTAACTTTCGTTTCCTCGATTTCCTCCGTAAAGACGAACCCCGGACCCGGACATAACCTACGACTATATCAACTACGCACAAGGCCGGAAAATTCTCGCGAATTAAAATCGTAATTGTAATTGAAACCTCGTGCCAAACACGTTCTCTCCATTTGCATCGTCATACGTTCACCTTCGACTAAAACTGTCCTACTTCAAATATGCAAACAAGCTGCCTAAACTACGCGATAACTATGCAGCGACGATAATAATCCTCTCTTTATTTATTCCATGTACATACTGATTACAAGCCTTGTTTTTTCACAGATAACCTTCGTGAATGATTCAATCTTCACATTTTCAAAACTTTACAGGTCAATAATCAAAATAATACTCAATATACTCTCCAAATAATATATGTACGATACGTCAAATCAATTTTACGAGGCCATGTTTCCAAATTTTTTTCTTCTGCTGGACCTTACCCGCTGATGTCGGTAAGGTAGGTAAATATATGGTGTTAAATCTTCATCGGTAAAATAGTTTCCTCTCAAACCCGACTTTTCCTATGTTGCTATCAAGTTACTATTGGGCAGGTATAATCAAGGGTGGGAGAAAAGCGGGAACGGTAATAAATGAAAATCGATTAAAATAAGTGCAGAAATTGCAAGACTGTGTGCAAGTGTGTGGAAAAATAAATAATGCGAATTGCGAAATGTGTGCAAGTGTGATTAGATAGCGACTTCAAGGTTAGAAGACTTTTAGAAATTTTGGTTTTAAAAACTAAAAAGTGATATGTCCGTGCCTATTTTGCGTGTGTGTCCGCAATTGCCAGCGGTGATAGCTTTCGGAAATCCGTTGCTGGATATCGTCGTCAAATTTAAAGGAATGGAAGCAGTTCATGCAGTTCATCTTTTGAATAAATATAACCTCAAAATGGATGGACAGTCGGAACTTTCCGCCGAACAAATGCATGAACTTCTGGAACATATACCTAAAGAGTTAGTTGATTAATTTATTGGAAGGCTTAGTATTTGCACGCTAATTTCAGTTAGAAAGAGCGTAAAAAAAGGTAGAAAAAAAATCCTTCGCTAATCCTGATTTTTGTGATTTGGCCTTGAGGATTTCATTGATTTTTAGATTTGAATCATATATATCTTTGAACTAGGTCCATTTTCAATTAAAAATTCAAAGGAAACCAAGTTTAATATTTTCATTTTGCGCAGACACTTTTTTGATGAAATCTTGACTGAAAATGTAGATTTGTATTATTTATAAATTTCTTTCAAGGACGTTGAACCCAAGTGTCAAACTCGAAATACCATTCTCCATATTATTCAACGAAAATTATAGATAAAGATTTTTTTCTCTGTAGCACTAATCTTTTTTCTAATTTAAAACTGCGTACAGAGCGAAAAAATATTTAGTTTCGATACTTTTTGCATAAAACGTAGAATTAAAAATCTAACTCCAAAATTGAATATTTTCATTTTACTTGAAAAATATTTGAATTAGATCTTTTCTCGCTCTGTACGCGTAATTCCAGTTGAAAATTGATTAATTCTACAGAGGGGAAAAATTTCAAATTTAATATTTGTTGAGTAAAATGAAGAAATCGAATTTTTAGATTGAAACTTGGCTCCAACACCCTTAACTGATTGGCTTTTAGAAATGCATCATTAAATAAATGATATATGTTGATTATAACTAAATTCTCAAGTTTTGCTTTGACTCTATGCTATTTTTTTTATTTTATGATATTAAAAATTGTTTTTTACATTTTTTTCAGATTTGAGCAAACAGTAAGTCCAGGAGGATGTGCTCAAAATACTTTGAGAATATTGCAGTGGCTTTGTGGAGGGCCTAACGAACCCCATGTTGGAGTTTTTTATGGGGGACTTGGAAAAGATGCGAGAGGAATGACTTTAGAAAAACTTGTTCGAGGTGCTGGTGTCGATATTCGGTAAGAAAAAAGTTAAATAATACAAAGAAATTAGTTAAAAGTTTCAATATTCCTTATTCTTTACTTTTCAAGAATCGCTTAAAAGATTGTGTATTTAATTCTATTTCCCTTTTCAGATACGCTTTTCATCCAACACTTCCAACTGGAATTTCTGTGAGTCTAGTAACGGATTCTTGGCAAACTATCACTGCAAATTTGGGAGCAGCTGCTTCTTATTCCCTCAATGATCTTATTTATAATGATTTACCTTTAGATACTGTAAAAATTGTTTATATTGAAGGATTCTTCGTAACGCACAGTCTAGACGTTGCCAGAGAAGTCGTGCGATTAGTGAAAGGAAAAAATGTTATTATAGTATTTAATTTGTGTGGGGATTACATTTTCGACGTAAGTATTTTTCCTGAGAAAAATGATTCTCTAAAATTTCTTTAAAACAATCTTTAAAAGATTCTTTAAGAACAGTTTTATTTTTTAATTATGGAAAAGAGTTAATTTATCTTATTTTCCATTTGTTTATAGAATCATCTACCTGCAATTCTGGAAATGGTTGGAATTTCGAAAATAGTTTTTGGAAATGCGCAAGAAATGAAAATGCTCGCATTTTCCTTGAACATCCAATACGAAGATGCTTCACATATTCCTTTTATGTTAAATAGTATCAATAAAGTCACTGTCAGTGTTTCCAATTCAGAGTCAACGGATTGGCTCTCAACTGATGGAATTTTTGTAATGACTCAGGGTGGACAGGGTCCTGCGATAGCTGTTTGGGGTCATGGAAAATCCGTTCAGGTAATTTTTAATATTATCTGTTCAAGAAAACTTAAGGACATTAGAGATACTCCCAGAAAATTCTACAACATTCAACAATCTTGTTGAGAAAATATCTAACTACTCTAAAAGCTTTTGGAAAATTCTCAGTGTTCCTTATTAAAATTCTAAACTGCTCTAGAAAATTCTCTTCCGGTCTAATAAAAGTTTTTTTAGGTTAAGCCTATAGTTCCCAAATCTGCAATCGTAGATACAACCGGTGCTGGAGACGCTCTCGTTGCTGGCTTTCTCGCCGGAATTTTGGCTCGAAAAGGTCCAAGAACATGTCTGGAATGGGGTTCCAAAATGGCATCATTAATAATAACGAGATACGGCGTCTCAATGCCGAATGGAATCCAGCCAGACTTTCTAAATTAATTATTTAGAATTCCATTAATCCATAGTAAAAAGAAAATTGATCCCCAATCTTCAAGACATCCTAATTTGGGAAAGATTCAAAATTTGACTCCAATCTGACTTAGTACAAAATAGAGGTATTATTTTCTTGTTATCCTTATAAATGAATTTAGCGATTTAAGTGTTGTTATAGATTTTTGTAGATTATGGTATTCATAGCTAATTCATTAATAGAAATTTTTCTTTTCGGGAACTCAACAATCTATTTCCCATTGAATACCTCGTGATAATCGCCAGGAATTGGAACCAAAGGGAAAATGAAAAATTAGAAATTTAGAAGGGCCGGTACTTACAAATAATATGTATATTTGATATATTGCAAGATTTATTCAAATAGAATCTCAATTACAACCTGAGATTCTTCTCTCCAATCTCAGTCTTCAGTTTCCTTTCCTGGTGTAGCAGATAAATCCAGACGTACAAAAACAATTGTAAAATGAAAGAATACTATTTTCTCTATTAAATTCCAGAAGCAGAAGTCATTTTTGTGCTTTTGATGAAATTTAGAGGGATCGTAATATATTGATCTATTGATTATTATAGGAAAGTACAAATCGATGTTGGTGTATTATAGCAGGATTGATATTGTAATGTTGAATCAGAAAGAATAATTTTCTGTAAAATCAGTGAGAGTTTCTCGAACTACTTTTATGATAAAAAGTATGTATATATTTAAAGTGAAATGTGAAATGTATTTTAGAGATGATAGGAAAGAGATTTATAATCACTTTTGTTTTTTATTTGAGGAACTATAGCATAATGCAATTTTAAAGATTTTGAATCGTTGAATGTTTTATCTAAGATCCTAAGCAGCATTCATCATAAGCCAAGATATTTTTAAAGCCGCCTATTTTTATTTAAATACTTATTAAAGTCTAAGCTAATTTTTAAGCGTTATTTCAAAAATAGGCTTGTAGTGGTTTTTGGATTAATTAAAAGTGCCCACTATGTAAAACGACCTAATAATCGCAAGTCTCCCCTATATATAGCTGAATCTTGAAAACCAAAGTGAATTTATTGTAATGTATATAATAAAAGATGTGGATTTATAGCCAACAGTTTTTGAATCGTGATTTGAATTTTAATATGATTGAATGCTGAAAGAATTAGGAATAATATGAAATGTATACATGAATTTTTCTTTTAAATCCAGTATTAAATTAAATTCGTATGTGATGAAATTGATATTTTTATGATATTTCTGTATTTAACAAAAGCATAAATTTTGGGTGAGAAGTGTTTAGGTATAATTAATGTATAGAACTGAGTTCTGTTGTATTCTATTGTATATTTTGAATTGGAATGCTCAGGAAGAAAATAATATTCATCACAAATGTTACATAATTTATTAATTGTAGTTTAGGAATAGAAGAGAAAGCAAAGTGTATAATATTTTAAATAAATGAAATCAGAATTTAATTTGCTCTTTTCTTTTCGTGGCACAATTTTGTATTAAAGAGAATATAAACAAAACTTAGTTTATAACATCATCCAATTGCCTCCATTTAATGACATTTTGTCAATTTAATCGAGAATTGGATAAAGTTATAAATTAAATATTTCAGAGTACCTGTTTTGATGATTATACTTTTTGTTGTGTTGCCATATTTTACGCTTTATTCTCAGGAAAATTGCGATATGCAATTGTAAATTGAATACGACAGTCGAATAATCTGCAACATACGACCAAATGAAATTTTATCAATATTTATTATGAATATCTTTCAACAAATTTATATCGATATGTTCAATGTTCATTAGCAAAATTATTTAAATTACGAACAGAAGTGAACGTGTCAATAGACAGTGGAACTACTGAGCCAGCTCTAAACTTTATTGGTTTAGAAGATCGTCTCATTATAAAGAGGATTATGTTTTTCCTTGAAATTTTCGAGAAAAAACAACTTGTGCCGTAGGCTGCATATTTAATTTCCATGCTCTGAAAAAATTAATTATTATTCGAGCAGGTTAAAATCTGAATCAATTGTAAAATTTAATCTCAGTCAGAATTTATTCAATCATATTATATTTTATCTAATCATTATAAATGTATATTTTGGGATGAGAGAACTATTTGTGCTACTGATAATATACAGTACCTTTTCCATTACCATACTCCCAGGCCAGCAATATAAAATAATTTGAAAGGTAATACAACTTAATGAAAATGTCATCGACCAAAATTTCACAGAAGTTACTCTCAAAGATGCAAGCAAATAAGCACCACTACAGACATTCAGTGTCGTCGCAAACAACTGGATGAAAAATAGTGCATTGAATACGTCGTTTACTTTATTTCCAAATCTGTAATTAATTTAGATTACATTAGGATTAATTTAGATTACATGTTTATTAATAAGTATGATAATTCCATTCTCCATTTTACTCAAAGAAAATTGTCGATAAATATTTTTTCGCTCTTTAGCGCTAATCCTTTTTCACGTAAAAGACTGCGTACAGAGCGAAAACATATTTAATTACGATACTTTTTGCATAAAACGAAGAATTCAGAATCTACCTTCAATATTGAATATTTTCATTTTAAAAAATATTTGAATTAGATATTTTTTGGCTCTGTACGCATAATTCTAGTTAGAAATTGATTAATTTTACAGAGGGAAAAAATTCCAAATTCAATATTTGTTGAGTAAAATGAAGAAATTGAATTTTTAGATTGGAATTGGCTTCAACATCCTTAATTACATACTATATTTTGGAATATTATAAAAGGATTTCCTACATGTACAAGGAATTGTGGTGTTGAATCCACTTTCCAATAATTTCTCTTTCCCATAGAGTTTTGTCTGAATATTCTTTAGCACCTAATTGTAGACAGAGTTTCATTCTATGCTTTAAAATTTCCAACTGACCACAAATTTGCAACATCATTACGACACAAAAACTATCAATAGCCATGCTTGTTAGTGCATTTATCATTGAAGCCACATATTGAAATAAAAACGTCAACCAATAAGACATCCTGTTGTCAAGACTGTAAGGAATCCAAACTTTGTAAGGCAGTATACCATCATTTTTCCCGAGTGGAACAGATGCTATTGCTGCACCAGTGATAATTACACTAATTATAGAAGCAATCGTTCCAAACCTAAAACAAAAATTAATTAATTGTTGTTACGAAATCTCAACTTACCTGTAAATTTTTTCAAAAATTTTAATACAAAATTCTGGATCCTTTAATAAGTTTATGTGAAAAGAAAATTCTTGAAGAAGAATTGTAATACCTTCCAATTTTATCGTATTTTTCCTGAATAAGATATTCGTAAAAATTTCGAACTTCGTATTCTTCACTGCAAAGCATGTCTATTATGTTAAACATTTTATTTTGTTTAAAGTGTACAACTGTCATTTTAGAACAAGCAAGAACTATTGTAAGAACATAGAAAAAACTTTCTACAAATTCTTCCATGTAGAGATCTTGAAACAAGTACAAAACGTTAGAAGTTGCAAAAAGATATGCTGTAGAAAGCACAAAAATACTGTAGATGTCATAGAAATATGGAAGAATGCCATTTAAAGATGTAGGAGAGCAAATTCCAATATATTTTAAGAGAATGATAGAAATTTCCGCTTTATACATTATTGATTAATGCAAAGTTTCTTTATATTAAAGAAAAAGGGTGTATTTTAAATTTTACTCTTTTTAATTTTTACAATACACATTTATACGTCTATTATAACACGAGATATTCTTTTTAAGTTCACTCTGTGACCGATGTATTAGAAGTGAGAGAAATTTTTGCGATTGTCTTCGCTTGTAACTGATAATTATCTTAAAGAAGCTCCACACTTTCTTGAAAATGACTTCATTATTAATTCATTATACAAAGAGGTAAAAGAGACATTTGCGTGCTTCACGTCGATATTCTGTGGACGAAAATATTGAGAACGACAATTTCAAAAGAGTTGAATTGATGGTGCAGCTGCATTATTTCTAAAGCAATTTTCGCAGTGTCCCCTTTTCTTTTTCATTCTTTATGAAGAAAAAGTGCGAAGACGATTCAAGTATAGATTTTTTGTTGAAATTTTTATGAGATCTAGACAATATTATGAACTCTGTAGTTTGTAACATCATTTACAAGTTCTTTCACCTATGCGGAGTTATCCTACAGCCTAAGAATTGGAAAAAAAATCTTTTTAAATTGTCATATTGAAGAGATCAATGGGAATTTGGGAATTATTGGTAATATTAAAAGCATTTATTACAAATTTTATCCTCAGCCTTTCTCTGTATAAATTAATTTCCATAATTTCATATTGAAACAATAGCTAACTCTTTTTGAATAATTATTATGTAAAAATATTTATTACTAAAGAAAATGTAACAGTTCTGAATACGCAAATGTGACTATAAAAATATGAGGTGATTACATCGAAAATAATAATTGATATTCGTCGTTACAAATGTTAACATTAATTGTGGTTTAAAAATAGAGGAGAAAGCAAAGTATTTAATATTGTAAATAATTAAAATCAGAATTTACTTTGCACTTACATTTCGTGGCACAATTTTGTATTTATAAAATGTTTATATAAAAATAATACAGTTTATACCATAATCCAATTGCCTTCACGTAATGACATTTTGTCTAGTGAAATTAATACATAGACTAAAAAAATTTTTTAATTAAATATTTCTATTTTCGACATGAATTTTTATTT